>MU675669.1:68043-152981 GCA_026770625.1 Nicotiana glauca
GGCCAGGCACTTACCAGCACATGGGCTCGGTTGTGCTGATGCTACACTTCTGTGCTCTTTTGCACAGATCACGGTACCCGAACAACTTTTGGACCACAGCAGTAGGATATTGATCAGGAGCTGACTTCAGTCCAGGGACTTACGAGGTAGCCTAGTTGGCGTTCGCAGGCCGAAGTCCCTTTCCATGTTCTCAGTTTGTTTCATTCTACCGAGATAGACACTTATGTATTTTCTATTCAGACTTGTTTGTAGCACTCTTTAGTAGTTCGTGAGATAGCGACATCAGTCTTAGGTAGAGAAATATTAAGCTTCCGCATTTTGGTTTTTTTTTTAGTTATTTATGTTTTAAAGACTTCCGTTTCTATTTAAATGACTCGTTATTATTATTATTGTTGGGTGGTTATCCGAAAATGTTTAAATGCTTGGCTTGCCTAGCTCCGACAGTAGGTGCCATCACGACTCCCGATGGTGGAAAATCCGGGTTGTGACAAAATCGATATGGGATTTGGGATGAGGAAGGCCCAATCGTCATCTGGTGTTAATTTGGTTGGGGTTAGCATTGGTGCCGCCGGAGGGTGGTTGTGGGATTTAGGGACGGCTAGAGTTCTTATATGATCTCTGAGAGAGGGTAATGGAAGAGACGAGATAGGGGGGGTAACGAGTTAAGACCCTAATATACTAAACCCTCCCCGCTTCCCCACCATTAGATTAGGAAACCTAGACGGCCCAGATCTAGTGCTATCTAAATGGGGTCATTTTAAGTTAGTGGGAAGATCGATCCTGGGGCGGGTCTGGGCTTGGATCTAGGGCAAAACTCATTGGGCTTAGGCAAAAGAATTAGGGACTTGCCCAATTGCTCCTCTTGTTTTCATTTTTCTAATTCCTTTTGTTTTCTCTCTTTTTCTTTTAATCCTAAATTAAATTATAAAACTAAATTAACTTAACAAAAAATACTAATTAAACCTAAATAATAACTAATACAACTAATAAATTAAAGAAAAACTATTAAAATTAAAAAGTGCAAAATAACTATTTTTGTGATTTTTCATTTTTTATAAAATAACCTAATTACTAATTAATTCTTAAAATGCAGAATTAACTATTAAATGCATATGCAACACATTTTGTATTTTTTATTAATTAAAATGCGCAGACGAAATGCAAAAAATATCACAAAAATCAACAAAATTTGCAAATAATGAAAAGAAACTAATTTTCTTGAATTTATGGGAGCAATTTATATAGGGCAAAAATCACGTGCTCACAGTTGCCCCTCTTTGCTCGAAAACACACAGAGTTTTCGGGCAAAGATAAAGTGAGCAGATACGAGCAATTTTTGCCTGTTTGAATACTCCGTGGGAAGCATTTTTTGAAAGATTTTACCGCACCCTGCTTTCGAGGTTGCCTACATATCCTTGGCTAAAAAGGAATCAGGTCAGTGTAGTTCAGAAATGTCTGGTAGCTGGGACTACCATGAAGCTGTGATTTTACTATTGTTGTTGCTGCTGCTACTGCTTAATGGACCCCTTATTATACCATGTCAAAAATAAAATGAAGCCAGACTAGACTATGATCTATGCATTACAAAAATCCTATCTATATCTTCAAACTTGCTCTTGTGGTCCTTGTTGCCTCGTTGACTTGTATCCTACCGGTGAAATTCCTTTGTTACGGACTTGAATTGTAATCTGAGATGTTTTCCCTTTTTCTAGGGGAACGCCTGATTGCTGAACTCGAATTGTAATTTGAGATGATTTCCCTTTCTCCAGGTGGATGCCTGACTGCTCTCCGTGGGCTCCTAACTGCTGAACTTGAAATGTATTCCCATGCTCTCTATGTGGGCTTCTGACTGCAGAACTTGAAATGTATTCCAGTGCTCTCCAGGTGGGCTCCTGACTGCTGAACTTGAATTGTAATCCCTTGCTCTCCAGGTGGGCGCCTGACTGCTGAACTTGAATTGTATCCCCCTGCTCTCTTGAAATGTATTCCCGTGCTCTCCAGGTGGGCTCCTCAATGCTGAACTTGAATTTATTCCCGTGCTCTCTAGGTGGGCGCCTGACTGCTGAACTTGAAATGTATTCTCGTGCTCTCCAGGTGGGCTCCTGACTGCTGAAGTTGAATTGTATTCCCTTGCTCTCCACGTAGGCTCCTAATTGCTGAACTTGAATTGTATTCCCTTGCTCTCTTGAAATGTATTCCTGTGCTCTCCATGTGGGCTTCTGACTGTTGAACTTGAATTGTACTCCCTTGCTCTCCAGGTGGGCATCTGATTGCTAAACTTGAATTGTATTCCCTTGCTCTCTAGGTGGGCACCTGATTTCAACAAAATAGATAAAAACTAAGAAAAATTTCTGCCCCAGTTTGGTAGTTGGGCATAGATATGAGTTTACCAAATATCAAAGAACTTAAAAGCTGAAACTTGAACTGTGCTCCATCGCTCTCCATGCAGGCGCCTAACTGCTGAAACTTGAATTGTATTCCCTTGCTCTTCAGGTAGGCGCCTGATTATTGAAACTTGAACTGTATTCCCTTATTATCTAGGTGGGCTCCTGATTACTGAAACCTGAACTATCTTCCCTTGCTCTCAAGGTGGGCGCCTGATTTCAACAAAATCGACAAAAACAAAGACAAATTTCTTCCCTAGTTTGGTAGCTGGGCACATATATGAGTGTTAAACTGAACAATGTTACCAAACATCAATAAGAACTTGAAAGCTGAAACTTGAACTGTACTCCCTTGCTCTCCAGGTGGGCGCCTGATTGCTGAAACTTGAACTGTATTCCCTAGCTCTCCAGGTGGGCACCTGATTGCTGAAACTTGAATTGTATTCCCTTGCTCTCCAGGTGGGCGCATGATTGCTGAAAATTCAATTGTATTCTCTTGTTCTCTAGGTGGGCTCCTGATTGCTGAAACTTGAATTGTATTCCCTTGTTCTCCAGGTGGGCTCCTGATTTCAACCAAATAGACAAAACGAAGAAAATTTTCTGCCCCAGTTTGGTAGCTGGGCACATATGTGAGTGTTAAAATGAATCATGTTACCAAATATCAATAATAATTTTAAAGCTAAACCCCAATGACAGTTTTAAAGCTAAGCTATATATTCTAAAGGTATGACTTCCACTGAATCTTGTTATCTAATGAAAATCTTTAAAGCCAGGTCTCGTTATCCAGGATGGTCCTGAAAACTCCTACTTGAATCCTATCTCAAACATGAAAACTTTGGAACCAACTTATATTCCTTGGGGTACATTTATGCTAGATTTTGCTACTTATGATTGTTTTGAATTTTATACTAGGTCCCATTTCCATGAGGGTCCTGAGACTTTACGATCAAACCTGTCTGATGCTCGCTTTCCCTACGGAGGGTTTCTCTGAAACAAATGCAATTTTCTTCCCCTATTTCAATCAAAGAAAGATCTTGTCAGTTTAAAAATGTGGTGGTTAGTTTGTGGCATTCTTGCTGAAGGTGGCTCTCCGCTGTCGTGCTTTGTTTTGACTGACTTCCCCGAACTGGCTCTGAACCTCTTGACTTTCCGACTGACTTCCAAACCCCATGACCTTGGATGACCCGAGTGTTCTATACCCAAATTGTTGTTTTACATCTCTAGCCCCTTTATCTGAACCTTCACATCTCCCATGAAAGTACCAAGTCATTCCACCGATGAAACTTTTGGTGACTCCTTATATCCCACTTTACATCATGCTATCTTTGGTATGTTCTGGTCAACTGTGCTTTGCAATTTTGGAAGTAGGTAGTGAGCTTTGAAATCCTTTCTTATTTGCTTTGAACAAGACTGACATTGAAACATCTTAGAGAAACAAACCCCAAAATAAATGAAATGCAATGACCTTGGGAGTTAAGGATAAAGAAAATCCACAACCGGATAACTGCTAAAAGAAAAAGGAAAAGAGACTTATCTGAGTGGAACAGCTGGAACCAATGATCATGACATGCATTTCGGATTAATCGGCCCAATCTGTCCAACAAATCAACTTTCAGTTGCCATACTGTGTTGCCCCGGAACTCCATAACCTGATTTCTTCACCCAAACCTTGACCTTGTTCATCCTGCGATGCCCTGAAAGGTTTTCACCAATAGACCTCTCTCATTTGTCCATATCTCTTTTGCCTCAAGGTGACCGTGAAGGTTTTCACCAATAAGACTCTCTCATTTTGATTTCTCTCAGCTTTTATCGCCTTTTGGTGCCCGCAAGGGTTTTCACTAATAATACTCTCTCATTTTCACTTTCCTACTTGGACCAGAGTGTTGCCCCTTAAATGAATCACCTCTACTTTCTCGACTTGGCATCTCTCAAAGACTGCTCGGAAGGTCTTTCTTTGGACCGTAATATGTGCCTTTGGATGGGGTTAGAAAGAAAGGTATCAAGGCTCAAAACAATTCAACATGTGTCAAAATTACAACTTTCGAAATCAGATTTCTTACAACAACCACAACTTCTGCCCCAGTTTCTTTCGTGGGGACTTTTGGATTTTTATTTTGATGAAACTGAACCGTGAGGTTGCCTACGTATCCTTAAAAGGAATTAGGTCGAACGTAGTTCATGTCATAGGAATTGCTTTGTTGTTGTGATTCTCTTATTTCTCTTTCTCTCTTTTTTTCTTTTTCCTTTCTTCCTTCTTTGTCTTTTTGTTGTTTTGTTGTTCTCTTTTCCTCTGTTTTTTTTCTTTATCTTTTTTTCTTTTTTTTCCTACTTTTTTTTCTTCTTTTTTTCTTTTCTCTCTTTTCCTTTACTTATCATTTATGCTTGCATTTCTGATCTTTGCTACTAATTCCAAAAGAGGGGTATGAAAGGAAATAGATAAGTCTCAAAGGGGTAACGAAGGATAAAGTGTTTAGATAGAAGAACAAAATGCATTCGTCATTCCAATCTTAAAAACATGCCAAGTACAAACAAATACAATTTAACCAAAGAAATAATATCTTTTGACCGCATCATAATTTATAGCCACTTCTACATATTTGCCTTCTATACCTGTTAAATACAAAGCCCCATTGGACAACATTCTCACTCTCATTACCACGAACGACCCATGTCAATTTGGGCAAACTTGCCTTTAGCTTCAACCTGATACGGGATGATGTATTTCAATAACAAATGACCCACTTCAAATTCCAGGGGTGCACCTTCTCTTGCCATTCTCTTTCGATACAACTGGCGACATACTGCCGCCAATCTTTTCTCATCAGTCATACTTAATTGCTCCAATCGGGTTTTGATGCATTCATCATCACACTCTATTTTGGACTCTCAGAATTAAATTGGTTTTTAGAACTTGGTCGAAGATTCCTCATGCGTGTCATGTCATTGAAACCAACATAAAAAGAATTGTACAAAAAGAAAAAAAACTATCAGGAGTGATGGAAAAGGGAAATTGCATTTCATTGAAAACAAAGGATAACAGGGTTTGTTCATCAAACAAGCGAAAAGTAAAAATCTAGGTCACAACCCTGGTATGACCCAAATAGAAAGGAAAACAAAGCAAACTACTGAAACTCCCTCCGAGCAGGGAAAGGAGCGGCTTCCCAATTGCTAAGCTTCACATTCGGCC
The DNA here is from genome assembly GCA_026770625.1 of Nicotiana glauca. NCBI lineage: Eukaryota > Viridiplantae > Streptophyta > Magnoliopsida > Solanales > Solanaceae > Nicotiana > Nicotiana glauca. Next base: position 73,615 of record MU675669.1, read on the forward strand.
TGACAAGATGCACCTCTTCGTCACCAGAACCTTCCCCAATTTCTACTGTGTTCACTTCATCCAATAGACTTTGGACCCTCTCAAATCAACTCCTCATCAAAGACAAACACAGGCTTTGGAACTGCTGACACTGGAAGCTTCACTGCCCCTGACTTGACAAAAGTCCTGAAGAGGTATGGGATAGTCCTAGAGAGCGGCCATGCTTTCTTTTCTAACTTTGTAGCCTTCTTCATATCATCCCATGTATGCTTGAACCCCAGACCAAATGTATTCAGATTTTTACGTAGAGATATTGGCTGCATGATACCTTGCAAAGATGCGCCCAGACCTTTACCCAGCACAAAACCATACTTTAACATCTCATTAGCTACCATGCAGATCGAAGGTGATACCCTCGGCCTTAGAATGCATTTTCCTTCAGGAACCTTTTTGACAGACATCATTTCAGAAGTTTGATAAGCTAAAGGTCTTTTATCATCTTCGGCCTCAATAAATGGAACAAATGAATCTTCATAAAGGGATAAATCCTCTTCCCTACGCACAAGAATCTCTTGTTTGTCCCACTCAAATTTCACCATTTGATGTAACGATGATGGAACTGCCTTAGCCGCATGTATCCAAGGCCTACCCAATAGCAAATTATACGGGGCAACCACGTCTAGTACTTGAAATTCCACATTGAAACCAACTGGACCTATCACCAATTCAAGCGTTATATCTCCAGCAGAATCTTTTCCTTTCCCATCAAAACCTCGAGCACCTACACTGTTCATGTGGATTCTTCTAGTGCCGACCTTCAACCTTTTCAAAGTGGACAGAGGGAAAATATTTGCATTGGATCCATTATCAACCAACACCCTGGTGACAAAATAGTTTTTGTATTTCACCGTGATACAAAGAGCTCGATTGTGTTCCGTACCCTCTATAGGAAACTCATTGTCTGCAAAAGTGGTCCTATTTGCTTCGAAGATCCTACTAGCAAACTTTTCTGATTGATTTACTGTGATCTTATCAGGAACATGTGCCTCGTTCAGAATCTTCATTATGGCCCCGCGGTGTTCATCCGAATGTGTCAACAAAGATAACAGAGAAATATTAGCTGGATTTTTCCTTAATTGTTCAATAATGGAATAATCTTGCACTTTCATCTTTCTCAAGAAATCTTCGACCTCTTCCTCGGTAAGCAGTTCTTTCACTGGAATTTGGCTATCCTTGAAGAGCTTGGCCTTCCTTAATTCTTTGGAGGTAAGACATCCTCCGAAATAAGTCAGTCCTCCGATCTCAACAAATTCTTCCTCCACTTCTTTTCCCTTGTGTGTCATTATTGCTTGTTTGTAGTTCCACGGGACATCCTTTGTCTCAACCGGTGGCAACTGAGTCATTGATTTAATAGCAACAGGGGTAATGGGAGACCCTTTCACAACTACAACAGGCTTGCTTGGCATCCCCAGTACCACCAACTTTGGCTTTTTCCGACTTGCCCCGACATCATTCGAAGACATTTTTGAAAATATCACACGTTTTCTAGATATTTTATCTTGCTCCACAATCTTAGCGGGTTTTTCAATTTCAATGGGAGGCCCAAAATGAGGAGTGAAATAGTATGGATCCGAGGTCATGAAAGTTCGTTTTCTACCATAGTATTGGGCATTAGGAACTTTGAACAAGGTTTCACTAGAAGATAGAAGGATGTTGGCATGGGGAGGAGCTGCAAAAATGGGAGTAGTTAATAACACGCTTTTATTAGCGGCTGGAGCATGAAAAGGCTGGGGCAAGGTACAAGGGTAGTTGTGGCTAGGGGTAAAGCCTGAGGCATGATGTGAGGAGAGACCAGCGGCATTGGGAATCTGGGATTGTGATGGTAGTGGGACGGAAGCAAGATTTTCGATGTAGTTGGTGGGGAATAAGGGTAGAGGGTGCCCACTAATCTAAGCCTGGTACATCTCCATTATTGTCACGACCCAGATTTCCCGCCCTCGGGAGTCGTGATGGCGCCTACTAATAGGAGCTAGTCAAGCCAACTCTTATTTACCTTTTCATTTTTTTTTATTTTAAACATTTAACAATAATAATAATATAAATGCAGCAAAATAATTTAAATGAGCGGAAGACTTAAGTTAACAAAACTAATGAAATACTGAAATTCGACTAAAACCTCCCAAGACTGGTCTCACGTACTCGCGAACTACTAAGAGTGCTATATACAACGTCCGAAAGAAAATATAACTGTTTGTCTCGAAATACATGAGATAACAGACTGAAATAAAGATAGAAGAGATGCCGGGCCTGCGAACGCCTGCAAGGCTACCTCAGTGTCTCGTTGGTCTGAGTGCTAACACCCATGCTATTGTTGCTGCTGTCCGAAACCTATATCTGTAAAAAGAGCACAGAGTGTAGTATCAGCACAACTGACCTCAAGTGCTGATAAGTGCCTAGCCTACCCCGGCGAAGTAGTGACGAGTCTAGGACCAGACACCCAATTAATCCTGTGCAGTTCAAATATATATATATACACACACACACACACACACAACAATGAAGTACAAAAAAATAATTAGTCAATGTGGGAAGGTAACATGCTTCAGGGGTATCAGATATAAACAGGATATCAGGAATAATGGAGAAACAATCTACATTTTAACTTCTAACACGGAAATAAGAAATAAAGACAACTTTCATATTCAGCTCATCTTATTGCAGGCGTGCAACCCGATCCCATTCCTCATATCTCGTGGTAGGCATACCACCCACTCCCATTTCATAATATCTCGTTGTAGGCGTACCACCCGCTCCCATTTCATTGTATCATTTGTGGTAGGCGTACCACTCGTTCCCATTTCAATATATCATTTGTGGTAGGCTTACCAATCGCTCCCATTTCATAATATCTCGTGGTAGGCGTACCACCCGCTCCCATTTCATTATATCATTTGTGGTAGGTGTACCACTCGCTCCCATTTCAATATATCATTTGTGGTAGGCATACCACTCGCTCCTATTTCAATATCATTTGTGGTAGGCGTACCACTCGCTCCCATTTTATTAATATCTTGTGGTAGGCGTACCACTCACTCCCATTTCATTAAGTCAACAGTTCTTCCAAATACAATTTACTCTAACAAACACAACAATTAATACGAATTCAAAAGAAAACAAGTACACAAAAATTATGATTCACTGTGGAAAACAAATAATGACAACTAGCAATTAATTCGCATAAACATGTACCAATTATGGCATAAATTCAATAATAACAAGTAGCACAGTAAAGGGAAAAGTCATGTAAAGAATCACAGTAATAGTAGAATAAGACAATTAATGCACCTGAACTAATAACAATAAGAAATCATAACAAACGGCAATAAGTGCACGACATCATCCTTCGTGCTTTTACACTTTTCCTCACCCAAACAACAATTTCAAACAAGGGCAAGGGAATAAACAAAACGGTAATAGAAATCCCGGCAAGGGAACACAATTAAACCCCAACAAGGGTACAACAATTAAGCAATAAAATTCCCGGCAAGGGAGTTACCAACAATTTAACAAAATATCTCAGCAAGGGAATTATTTAATACTTCTTTCTCTTTCTTTCATTTCTTACTTGTAATTCATTTTACCACTTGAGCCAATGCTCCAAAGGGTTCAATCATCTCATATACTTTCATAATTTTAATAGAAATCATCATTCAAACATGGAAGATATAACAAAATCCAAATATTCGTAATGTAAAGACACACGGTAATACTACACACCAATGTATAGATACTCGTCACCATGCCTATACATCGTACTCGATAATTAGCAAGTAACAAATATGACTCAACTCCTATTCGCTCAAGCTAGGGTAGATAAAACACTTACCTCGCTTTACTACCAATTCAAAATTTCTACAAGCCTTCGCCTCTCGAATTCGTCCGAAGCTTCAAATCTATTTATAAATAATTCGATTCAGTCAATAAAAATTATAGGAATTAATCCAATATGAAATTCTATATTTTCCATTTAAAATTCGAAATTGCACTAAAATTTGCCAGTGGGGCCCATGTCTCGGAACCCGACAAAAATTACGGAATATGAAACTTCATCCAACCACATGTCCAACCATACTAATTTTACCAAAATCTGATATCAACTCGACCCTCAAATCTTCAAATTAAACCAAGAGGGTTTTCAAGATTTTCTCAACTAAAATCACAAATTAAATGCCAAAACTAGTAATAGATTCGGGTAATCTAACCAAAATTAAGTTAAGAACACTTACCCCATTATTCTCTCAAAAAATCTCCCGAATAATCGCCTTATCCGAGCTCCAAATCAAAAGAAAATGGAAAATGGGCGTCCCATTTTCAGAACTTGGGAACAATTCTGTCCAGCAATTTTCGTGTGCACTGTTCACCCATGTTACTGTTCACCCGTGTGTACTGTTCACGGGGTACTGTTAACGGTACTATTCACGGATACTGTTACGGGGAACTGTTACGGGGTAGTGTTCATGGTACTATTCACGGATACTATTACGGGGCACTGTTACGGGGTACTGTTTCTGCAATTTTTTTTCTGAAATTTTCCTAAGTCCGAAATCACTCTGAGACACCTCCGAAACACTCTCGAGCCCTCGGGTCTCCAAACCAAACATGTACAATAACTCAAAAACATCCTATGATCTTATCCGTGCAATCAAATCGCCAAAATAACATCAAAAACAATGAATTAAGCCTTAAAAATCCAAGAATTCTTTCAAATTTCATAAAACTTCAAATTTTCCATTTTAAGACCGAAACACGTCAAACGACGTCTGTTTTCAACCAAACTTTACATGAAGTGCTTAAACCACATATAAGACTCGTACTGGGTGCCGAAACCAAAATACGGGCCCAATACCATCACTTTTTAATCAAACATCATTTTCATTTTCCTTAAACATTTTTAGAAAACAATTTTACTCAAAAATTCATTTCTTGGGCCTGAGATCTCGGAATTCGATTTCGGGCATACGCCCAAGTCCCATATTTTTCTACGGACCTTCCGAGACCGTCAAATCACTGGTCCGGGTCCAGGTCCATTTATCCAAAACATTGACCGGAGTCAAATTTATTCATTTTAATATCAAAACTTAGCAAATTTTCACAGAATTTCATATTTGAGCTTCCAGCTACGCGTACGGACTGCGCACACAAATCTAGGTGACTATAAATGAGGTTTTCAAGGCCTCTAAAGCTCGGAATGGATAAGAAAATAGTGATGACCCCTTTGGTTCGTTACATTCTCCACCTCTAAAACAATTGTTCGTCCTCGAACGGACAGAAGAAAGAAGTACCTGAGTCAAGGAATAGATGGGGATAACGACTCCGCATATTAGACTCGGACTCCCAGGTCGAGGCCTCAGGAGGCTGACCTACTCACTGAACACGAATAGAAGGAAAGCTTTTGGATCTCAAATGACGAACCTGTCGGTCTAAAATAGCCACCGGCTCCTCCTCGTAAAACAAGTCCTTGTCCAACTGGACAGTGCTGAAATCTAACACGTGGGATGGATCGCCATGATATTTCCGAAGCATGGACATATGAAACACTCGATGCACTGCTGATAAGCTCGGCGGCAACACAAGTCTGTAAGCCACCTCTCCCACTCGATCAAGAATCTCAAACGGGCCAACGAACCTAGGGCTAAGCTTGCCCTTCTTCCCAAATCTAATCACGCCCTTCATAGGCGACACTGGAAGCAATACCCACTCACCGACCATGAAAGCCAAATCACGAACCTTGCGGTCGACATAACTCTTTTACCTGGACTGAGTTGTGCAAAGCCTATCCTAAAAAATCCTAACCTTGTCCAAGGCATCCTATACTAGATCTGTACCCAACAACTGAGCCTCTCCCGGCTTAAACCATCCAACCGGAGACCGACACCGCCTACCATACAAAGCCTCATAAGGAGCCATCTGGATACTCGACTGGTAGTTGTTATTGTAGGAAAACTCTGCTAAGGGAAAGAACTGATCCCACGAGCCTCCAAAGTCAATGACACAAGCTCGGAGCATATCCTCCAAAATCTGAATGGTCCTCTCGGACTGCCCGTCCGTCTGAGGATGAAATGTTGTGCTAAACTCAACCCGTATACCCAACTTTCGCTAAACTACTCGCCAGAAATGTGAGGTGAATTGCGTACCTCGATATGTTGACTTGGCCAGCCTATCAACAATAACCCACACTGCATCGAACTTCCTTTAAGTCTATGGAGTCCAACAACGAAGTCTATAGTGATACGCTCCTACTTCCACTCAGGAATCTCAATCTTCTGGAACAAACCACCGGGCCTCTGATGCTCGTACTTAACCTGCTGACAGTTCAAACACCGAGCCACATGTGCAACAATATCCTTCTTCATTCTCTGCCACCAATAATGCTTTTGCAAATCCAGATACATCTTAGCGGCACCCGGATGAATAGAGTACCAGGAACTATGGGCCTCCTCTAAAATCAACTCTTGGAGCCCATCCACATTAGGCACACAAACTTGACCCTACAATCTCATAACTCCATCATTACCTAGGGTAACCTTCTTGGCACCTCCGCGCTGCACCGTGTCTCTAAGGACACACAAATGAGGATCACCAAACTGCCGATCTTGGATATGCTCCAATAATGAAGAACGAGCGAATGTGCAAGCTCATACACGGCTGGGCTCAGAAACATCCAACCTCACGAACCGATTGGCCAAAGCCTGAACATCCAAAGCAAGTGGTCTCCCGCCGATGGAAATATAAGCAAGACTGCCCATATTGGCTAACTTCCTACTCATAGCATCGGCCACCACATTGGCCTTTCCCCGATGATATAAGATGGTGATATCATAGTCTTTCAACAGCTCCAACCACCTTCTCTGCCTGAAGTTTAGCTTCTTCTGCTTGAACAAGTACTACAGACTCTTGTGATCCGTGAACACCTCACATTCCACGCCATACAGATAATGCCTCCAAATCTTCAACGCATGAACAATGGCTGCTAACTCTAAATCATGAATCGGATAGTTCTTCTCTTGAATCTTCAACTACCGTGAAACATAGGCAATGACCTTGCCATCCTGCATCAACACCGCACCAAGTCCAATACGAGATGCATCACAATAAACTGTATATGGCCTTGAACCTGTGGGCAAAACCAATACCGACGCCGTAGTCAAGGTTTCTTGAGCTTCTGAAAGCTCGACTCACACTCATCCCACCACCTGTTTATCGGGGCTGCAATAGATGAAAACCCCTCCACAAACTGACAATAATAGACTGCCAATCCCAAGAAACTCCGGATCTCTGTAGCTGATGCTGGTCTAGGCCAGTTCTTAACTGCCTCTATCTTCTTCGAATCTACCTGAATACCCTCTGCCGATACATGACCCAAGAATGCAATTGAACTCAACCAGAACTCACACTTCTAAAACTTAGAATACATCTGACTATCCCTCAAAGTCTGAAGAACCATTCTCATATGTCGTTTATGCTTCTCCCGGCTGCGGGAATAGATCAAAATATCACCAATGAAGACTATCACGAACGAATCCAACTAAGGCCTAAACACTCAGTTCATCAAATCCATAAAAGCTGCTGGGGAATTTGTCAACCCGAATGACGTCACCAAGAACTCATAATGCCCGTACCGAGTACGGAAAGCTACCTTAGGGACATCGTATGCCCTAATCCTCAACTGATAGTAGCCAGATCTCAAGTCAATCTTCGAAAATACCTTGGCACCCTGAAGAAAATCAAACAAATCATCAATCATCGGTAATGGATACTTATTCTTGATTGAAACCTTGTTCAACTGCCGGTAATCGGTACACATTGTGAGCAGGAGATTTTTGCCCTATATATGAATTATTCTCAAAAATTCAAACAAAATGATTTTTTTATTATTTTGCATTTTTGTGGATTTTGTGATATTTTCTGTTAATTGTTTGCATTTTTATTTGTGCATATTAATTCATATGAAAAATATAAAAATACATTTGGCATTTGCATTTAGGATTTAATTTCGTATTTTAGGATCAATTAGGGGTTAAGTTGTTTCTAGAACCAAATATAAAGAAAATAACAAAAATAGTCTACTGTTGTATTTTTAATTGTTAATTATTGAATTTGTCACGGAATAGATTTTAAATAATTTTAGGAATTAATTAGCTTAATCTTGGAAATAAATTAGGTTTCATTTTAATCTTTGCATTTTTATAAAATCAGAAAAAATACAAAATAAAATACTAAAAATGAATAAAAGAAATAAAGAAATAAAAAGAAGTGGGCTGTTACAACAAAAAAAAGGGGCTGCCTAAGTAATGCCCGAAATTGGGCCTTTTGTTAATTAAAGCTTGCCCAGCCCAAACAATACCCCACCGAACCCACCCAGTTTCAGCCCAATTCCGGCCCAAGTCCGGTCCAAGCATTTCAGTCTTCCAAACAAACTAAACGACGTAGTATTGAGGCAGTACGACGTCGTTTTGAGCTAAGTGACGAAGTGATCTTGGCCATTCATTTACCTTCATCTGACAGCACTTGATCAAGATTAGGTTTAAATAAAACTGTCTCAAGAACATTATAAACCCTAGGGACAGAGGTCCTCTTCCTCGTACCCCTTCCTCTTCCGCTGGCTCCGCCCAGCTCCGCCGCCAAAAATCGCCCACGGCGGCAGCAGTTGTCCAAACTCGCCCAAATTAACACCACATGCTCCTCTCCTTCCCCTCTTTCCAAATCAACTAATGGTTTCCCTCGAATCTTGTCCTAAGGCCTCGAATGTTCTTGTAAAGTTTTTCGGCCAGGACAACACATTTCCCAAACTCACCCAAATTAACACCCTAGGTAACTCTCCCTTCCCCTATCCAAATCCATGACTATTTTTCTTCGAATCTGCCCGGAGCACCTCGAATCTTAAATCGAATTTTTCGTACACAACTCCTAATCTCCCAAAACTTTGCTAAATGTATATTATCCAACCCCCCTGGTCTCCTTCGTGAAGAATTCAGCGGAAATGATGCTCAAGTATCACCGGAAGTGGACTAAATTCAAGTCCGGGAATTGACCGATTTGGAAATTTTCATCAGTGAGCTCCTCTGTCTGTTTCCCTCTTCCTTTTCCTTTTAATATTATCTTAGTTGATTAGTAAGCTTTAATCCGAAATTAATAAAGTTTCCTCTAGTTTTGATTTCATTCTACTATGGTCATAGGTTTAACTTCTAGTTTAGTTTTGTTTAAACTTGCTAATTGAATGCATTTGGGGTGTTAATTAGTTCAGTTCTGCTTTATTTTGAATGCCATGTTTAGGGTTTAATCGAGTTTTGTTAATTCGCTAAGGTTCTTTTGGCAATACTGTTCTTAGTCGTCATTTTAATCCATTCTGATTCTGTGTTAGTTAATCAATTCATAATTGTTTATTGCAATTGATTAGTTAACTCAAGTGATATTTTTTTGTTCTTTGATTGCTTAGTGTAATTAGTTTAGTGTTGACTCATTTTCAGTTTCAATTAGTGTCAGTTGGATTCAATATTAGAGTTTTGGGAATTACTTTGGTTATAGCTGAATAGGTTAGATCATTTTAGTTAACCATAGTTGAAGTTTAACTTAGGCAAAAAGGGTTTGATTAGATAGTAATTTTGAGGGGTTTTCAGGGGTAGTTTGGGGAGGAGAAATGGCTGATTTATCAAGAACGGTAATTTCAAAACGAAAAAACAAGGGTAGTATAAGTATTGTATAGGTAGAATAACACCATAGAACCTTCTAGAATAGAACTTCAGTTCCCAAAATCAGAAAATGGGTGCACTTACTTTAAGAACAAGTCACAATTTTAGGGACTAAAATGTAAAAACGAAAAATCTGAAGGTGCACCTCTTTATGCCTATAAAATGACATTCCCATGCCTTGTTTAAGAGGTTTTTTCAGCAAAAAAATTCGCCCAAAAATAGTCTTAAGCTTCCAAAAGTTAATTTGAATTTCAGATTCAAACTCCAGATCTGAAACTCTCTTTCTCATCTTAGAAAAATCAAAAAAAAAATACAAAAGTCATAGAAATACAAAAAAAAAAATATGTTCTATTGTGGTTCTGTAGATCAATTGATAAGTTCTGCCTGAAAATTCCTATTGTTTGGTTGCTGGAATTCGAAGTTTGCTCTGGTTTGTTATTTCGAGTCAGTTTGGAGTTGTATTAAGGCTGCTTGGGTTGGTTTTGGTATTTGCTCTTCATCTATCAACAGTTTCTGGGTTTAGCACTACCATTTCGACTCTCAAATTGTTTTATTACTGCTCGTGGAGTACTGGAGCTCGTTTGCATTTAATCTGGGCTATGCATTTGTTTCTGGTTGATTGTTTATTGATCTGCTGTGTCTGAGCTACTGCTGATCCAGGTACACGACACATAACCTCTCAGTTGGATATGAATTGAACATGCAGCTTTGGCTCTATTTTCCATTAGTTTTCATGTTAGATGTCTTGTAATTTCATGAACCTCAATAGATCTATATATGTAATTTAGGCATTGGACTGTATGAGCAGAATTGCAGTTAAACTGAATTGACTGTTTAGATTTGCTTATGTTCTGTAATTAAATAATGGATTGTTAGACTATTTGAACTTTGTTTTGATCAACTGTATGGCTGTGATTTCAGCTTTAGCATAATTGATGTCAGTGGCTCATTGCACAAGCTAAAACATGAAGTTTAAATATAGAACATGAAGCTACAGGTTCTGGTAGATTAGTTGTTTCTCATCACGTTGTTTCATACGCTAGATTAGGTAATGGTAGCATTCTATGTTAATTGAACCTAACTGGATTGTGTAAACTTTCAGATTCATATAATGTCGATCTTAGGCTGATGATGACAGTAGCACGCTAATAGTTTGCTTTTCGCTAATAAATGATAATCACTTTGAATAATCCCAGTTCACTATAATCATTGGTGTTCTCCATAGCTTGAATATCTCTCACTAGTAAAATGCTTGAATTAGTGTACATAACCTATAATTGCTACGCAATAAATCTTTTCTGAGCTTGGGCACAAGGCCTGGACTGCCCAGGCCGTGGTAATCGGCAGGTCAATAATTTGATATTGGGCCTAGGAACTGTTACGGGCCCAGAATTTCTGAATAATGAAGCTTAGGTTGTTTGCTAAAAATGATTTGCTCCACTCGTTAAGCTCTTGGGCCTGATTGTTTGAAATCGTATTATGGAATTTTGGACCTTTCACACATATTAATTAACTAGGGCTATTTCTTTTATTCTTAGAGACAAATTAAGTAGAAAATTATAGATTGCCTTAGGATTGGCCTTTAATTAATAAATGAGATGAGCCTCGTCAAATAAAACGCATAAATTGCGGGGCCCTCAATAAATGGTTATAATAAAATATTTAGAATTCGAGATGGGTCGTCTAGTAAATTTCACGGCCCTCCCCAAAGATAAATACGTGCTAGTCTCTTTAGGTGCGCCTTTAATAATATTACATTCCTAAACTCGGGTGCGCATTTATGCGACCCAAATCCAAATCTCAACGGAGTTGAAATGTGTTGACAACCACGGGTGCATTGATGCGACATGGTTTGAAACGCGTTTTCATGACGTTGCAATTCTTGATAAAAATAAATAATAATAGTAAAAGCGGTTCAAAATTAGAAAGGCACATAAGCTAAAGCATGTTTTAAAATCAGATAAAATCAAGTATGATAGTTAAGCGACCGTGCTAGAACCACGGAACTCGGAAATGCCTAACACCTTCTCCCGGGATAACAGAATTCCTTACTCATATTTCTGGTTCGCGGACTGTTAACAGAATCAGATTTCCTCGGTTCGAGATTCAACCGATGACTTGGGACACCATTAATCTCTCAAGTGGCGACTCTGAATCTTAATGACTAAATCTCGTTCCGATTGTCCTTTAATTGGAAAAACTCCTTTATGCCATTGCGGGTGTAGTGTAAAAAAGGAGGTGTGACAGCTCTGGCGACTCCACTGGGGACAAGAACCCAGAACGTTTTGTTCAGGGTTCAGAATTCGAGCTTAGAATAATTGTTGTATTTGGCTTTATTTGATTTTCCTACATGTTTCCTGCTAAATGTGCTAAATGCTTTACCGCTTTGATATTATTTGAACTGTATATATAAACTGTGCCGAAACCCTTCTATTCTCACCTCCGGGGATGTGCTTACTGGTTGAGACTCCCTATTATGTTAGTGTCATACCTTGAAATAAGAAAGAGGACGGACAAGTTACTAAGCCGGACGTTCTTGCGGGTCCCCGGTACGTAGCCCCCTCCTCGACTCGAGTTGTCCGCTCGGATACACAGTCTAGAACACATACCCAGGTTTTGAACCTAGAATAACTTGACTCCATGCCGGATCCCTAGTAGGAGCGCTTATCTGCATCATGTGCATATGACTTAGGGGACTCAACACAGGGGTTGGGTCCGTCTAGGATGGGTAACTGGATATGAAAAAGACCACCTTGATGCATCTTGCGTGTTGCATGTACATTTATTTAAATCGGACTCGCCTGCTGACCGGCTTGAATATTTGGAAAAAGTGAAAAGGAAAAATAGCAATGTAGGGAGTTGACTATCTGTTCTAGAAAAAATGCCAATGCCCCAATTAGCGCCGAAACTCTACCGAATTGTTGAGAAAAATGAAAAAAGAAGAAAAGGAAAAAAAATTTGTTTTCAAAAATGGTTTGTTTTATTGAAAAAGAAAATACAAAAGAGTTTTAGTTTTAAAATAGTGTGTTTTATTTGTCAATGAAAAGGAAAAACAAAAAGAGTTTTATTCTCGAGTAGTTTTTTGAAAATAAAAAAAAAAAAAAAAAAAAAAAAGAACAAGGTTTTGTTTTCAAAAATAGTTAGCTTATTTGCCCGATCTACGCTGATTTGATTCTCACCGGGTGTGAGATACGTAGGCAACCCTCATCGGGTCCAGCCTCCCCTTTGCAAAAATAGCCCAAAACAACAAAAAATTTAATTTTGTCATGAATAAGTCGGGTGACGCCATTCTTGTCAAAAATAAGCCGAATGTCCCTAAAAGGACGCCGGAAGGCTGCTTTTGCTAGAACAGCCACCTTTGGTCATTTTATAAATATTTTGGCCGGTTAGCCAACGCAGCCTTAAAATCTTCGTCCCCGAGGTGCTGAAAAGCCGTGTTTGCAAACCCAGGTCTTTTATTTTAATTTGAAAAATAAGAAAAAAATTCATTGGTCAAGTGAATACCGTTTGGATTTTGGTCAAAATAAGTCGATCCAGCTTAGGCGGCGTCTTAAACCGTTCTTACCGAAATAGCCCTAGAGTATCTTTCAGTTGTCGAAATGCTATTTTTGTAAAAGAACGGACAAGTTTGTGAAGTGTCATAAAATAATCCTCCCCGGCCTCAAAATTCATGGAAGGCGCCACGTTTGCAAAAACAGCCATTTGGTTAAAATTGGCACATAGGGGAAAGAATCTGTCAGTTGGTTCTTGAGTTTGTATTTTTAATTAGAGTATGTGGGTTGTTTAATTTTCGAGTCTGTATCTCGTCTTTTCATCAGAATCTGTTAGTTTTGTTTAAGTTTGTCAATTTTTGAATCATTATAATCAAAGTTTGTTTTGCTGTGAAAAATTGAAAGTTCCAAAATATGTTTTATTATTTTTACCTTTTATCTGCAATAACTAAGCTTGGTCTGATTCATGCGGGGTCATGATACGTAGGCAATCTACATAGGATTCGACCATAACCAAAAGAAAAAAGAAAAAAAAAGAGAAAAAACCACAAAAAGGCAAAAAGAAAAGTAAATAGCGGAAAAACAAGAAAGAAAGAAAAAAAATCAAGAAAGGGAGAGAATAGGAACGGGAGGTGAAAAGAAGAAATAAAAAAAATAAAAACAAAGAAATAGAAAGTTTACAATTGGAAATAAGCCAAAAGTCGGGATGACGCACGCGACCGATCAAAAGCATAATATGAACTGTTAACTGTTTAGGTTCATTCACTCCCCAAATGTGCGGGTCTCAATATGCTAAATGCCCTAACGCTAACATGGTGGTTTCATTTTGTCATGTCATTCCAAAAAGGTAGTTGGTTTGTGTTTTTTCGTTGCAACACAAGGACAAAAGGCAATGGCGAACGAAAATAGAACTGAGTGGGTTGATACCGGTGTCCGACATCAGTTGGTTGAACGGGATAATGGGCTGGGTGAAGAGGTGCGGATGTTAAGACAACACGTGGCAGACATGTACCAAGCCTGGATAACTGGGAAGGCACCACCCCCGCCACCACCAATTTTTCCAGATGTTTCCCTTACCCAATCTCCAAACACAGCGCCAAATGATCCTCCATATTCCCTAGATACACCTGCTTATCACAATTTTCCCAACTACCCTAATCACTCCATCACCCATCCTCCAATTACATCTCCCCGAAATTACTCCCATGTCATATCCATTATCCCAAACAATGAATACCCACTCAAAGCTCACAATACCCAATATCACCGCCCAGAGTGTACCCGCAAGGTCCTCAATTCATACAAGAAGAGCTTCCGGGATGAGCAGCTTCGTGCTAGAAAAGAAAGGGTTACGGGAAAAGAAGAGCGAGACAGGGTACCCAGGAAGTTGAAAAGCACAGAAGAATCCTTCAGGGACAAGCGAAGAGTGGAAGGCTAGGGCAGCATGCCCGCAGGGTTCAAAGTACCAAAATTTAACTTGTACGATGGGTGGAGATCCGGTGGCCCACCTGAGGGTCTATTGCAATGGAATGAGGATTGTTGGGGAGAAAGATGACGTAATGATGGCATATTTCAGTGAAAGCCTAACTGGGGAAGCCTTGGACTGGCATACCCCGTCAAGATGTTGATAAGTGGCTTACATTGGGCGACATGGCTCGGGATTTTGTCCGATATTTTTAGTGTAAATCGAGTGTTACATTAGACCACTCCTCGCTATCTAAAATGGAAAAGAGGCCGGAGGAAAGCTTTAATGAGTTTGGGCTCAGATGGAGGGAGCAAGCTGCTCGAGTCAGTCCTTGATTAATGAAGAAGAAATGGTCAAGCTTTTTCTACAGGCCCTGGGACCCACCTACTACTGTCATTTGATCTCGGCCCTAGGAAAGCCTTTCAATGATGTGTTAAAAATGGGGGAGCTAGTAGAAGAAGGAATCAAATCAGGCAAAATCGTGAGTTTTCCGGAAGCCATTCAGAACGTACTAGTAATCTTGGTTGGAAGAAAGAGGAACAGAAAAGACGATCCGATAGGTCTTCTTGATCAGCACTTCCAGCCTCGAAATCGTCCCCGCGGTTATCCTTGTGCACAGAGCTCCCAAAGTCGCCCATCACATTCCCGGCACCCAGCTCCTCAAAGTGCCCAGCTACCCCCGCGAGCTTACCAAAAACACCCTGGATCAGATTTTCGGCCCAATCCAACATTTAAGTATGAGAGGTTACGGAAGAAGAAAACACTCACTCCGTTAGGAGAATCATATGCCAGTCTGTTCCAGCGGTTAAGGACACTAAGTCGATTCAGATAAAAGCGTCGAACCCCCCTCCAAAGAAGTTTGATCTTTCTCAAAAGTGCGCATACTACTCAGGTGCCCTGGGGCACGACATAGAGAAATGTTGGAATCTGAAGAATGCAATTCAGAAGCTTATTGATGCAGGCGACATTATCGTGCAAAGTCCAGATGCAAAAAACATTGGCCAAAGTCTATCTCCTGTGCATAATGAGATGCATATGGTGGGTATGATTGATCATGAGAATGAGCCGACAGAAGAAACCCAGAAGCAGTTTGCTCATAACAACTTGATGAAGACTTGTGAAAATTCTAGCAGTCTTGGCGTGAAATTCAGTGGCTAAGACGCCGTGCTGGGTAATTGGGAAGACGCTCCATCTCTTGGAGTTTTGGTGGTTTATTTTGTTGTCATTTTTGTTGTCCGGGTTACTTCAGGGTTGTAATCTGGATATTGTCTTGTGACTCAAACCCTTCTATCCTTTCAATTTGCCTTGTTCGTCTGGTCGTAGTAACTTGTGTAGTGCTGTCTAGGTTTGTTCAAAGATTGTAACTAGTCTAGTTTATTTGTTTTGTTGTTTAAACCCTTTCACCGTCAGTCTAATGCAATTCTCTGTCTCCCACCATTTCTAGTTCATTTTATTTAATTTCCTTCTCCTTTTACAATTCTTTTCATGCTGGCTCTGGTGACATGACATGCACGCATAATTCTCAGCCTGGTTTTTAAATGTCAGTTTAGTAATGAAGCAATGAAATAATGTTGACAATGTAAGGAAATTAGAGGGAAATAAGTAAAGGCATTTTGAGATCACTTCGAGCTCGAATCAAGTGAAACTGGGGGCAGATAGAACATAAATAAGCACCGTTGAAATGCATCATGCTGCATCGGTTTGAAGACAAAGGCAAGTTTGCCCCAAGCTTACAGGGACCGTTCGTGGTACTGAGATTGTTGTCCGATGGTGCTAGGTAATTGACAAATACAGAAGGCAAATATGTGAATCAATCAAAGGGTATTATATGTGTTTTCCTCAGCTTGTTTAACTGTGTAGTTTGTACTTGGCATGTTTTGGAGATTGGAATGATGAAGGCATTTTATTCTGCTATCCAAACACTTTATCCTTTGTTACCCCTTTGAGCCTCAGTTATTTTCTTGCATACCCCTCTTTTGGAATCAATAATAAAACTCGTAAGCCCGAGCAGGGAAAGTAAGTGGAGAAACAAGAGAAAAACAGTGAAAAAGAAAAGAAAAAATGAAAAGAAAAGAAAAAGAGGAAATAAAAGAAAAGAAACGAAAAAAAAAAGAGAAGGAAAAGAAAGAAAAGAAGAAAGGAAAGATCGCAACAACAAATGTAGCCGCCTGAACTACGTTTGACTTGATCCTGAAAGGGTACGTAGGCAGCCTCTCTGACGTTCAGTCACACCAAAATAAAAATCCATAAGTCCCCAAAAAAGAAGCTGGGGCAGAATTTGTGGTTGTTGTGAGAAATCTGATTCCGAAAGTTGTAATATTGAACCCACGTTGAATTGTTTTTGAGCCTTTGATACCCTTCTTTCTATCCCCATCCAAAGACCTGCATTACGGTCCAAAGAAAGACCTTCTGATCAGTCTTCAAGAAATGTTGAGTCAAGCGAGCAGAGGAGAATCATATCAAGGGCAACAATCTAGTCCAAACGAAGGAAATGAAGAATGAAAGAGTCTTGTTGATAAGACCCCCACGGGTACCGCGAGGCGATGAAAGATGAGAGAAATCAAAATAAGAGAGTCTTATTGGTGAAAACCTTCACGGGCACCATAAGGCGACGGTGAGTTGAGAGAAAAACCAAAATGAGAGAGGCTTGATAGTGAAAACCCTTCAGGCACTACAAGTCGAATAAGGATTGTGAATCAGATCGGGCAAGCAGAGCGTTGAAGCCCATGTTTCCCGGCAAAAGGTAAAATGAGAGCTGAACATCAGATTTGCTAAACAAAATAGGCCGCCGATGCATGTCAAGGTCATTAGAGTCGATATATGCCTCCGATAGGTTTCTAATTCACAGTTTTCTTGTTAGGAACCATCTCTTTCATTGTCCTCATATTATATTCCTTTTGTCCCATTTACTTCCTCCTCTTGAGTCTGTATGGCCATAACAAGTGAGAAATGACTTCAAAATTTGCCACCAGCTTTCTAGTTGCACAAAATGGGATCTGGGGAACACATCTAAGTGTCAAGCCAAGAGGAAACAGCAGGCCCAATGAGTTGGCCCCAATCAACATGCTTTGGGATTCGTGTGAAATACAAGAACGGGGTTTTGCACGTATCAATGCATGAACAATGCAACAAGATGGAAGGGGTTTGGTGAATGGATCAAAGATATTGGCTGTGGTAGGATTGACAAAAGGATGGTAGACCAGTGACAAGCAAAACAAAAATCAAAGGTGATAGACCCCAAGGCCAGGGCCGGTGGTTTAGATCAAGAACGAGCAACATGAACACTGAAGATGGTAACAATTAACATGCTTTAGGGACCATGTGAAACCCAAAGGTTTGGAAAATGTCGGTATGAGCGGTGCAACAAACAGAGGGTATTGGGTTTGGACGAAAAGAGGTATTTTCTGGGAAGTGGTTATTCCAATAAACAAGCAAGGTCTTCAAAGGGAATCAGTTATCATGATGAGTGAAGGAGCAATAAAAGTGGGGGAGATGCCAATCCATGAAATATAACAAATAGAGGGTATCGGGTCCGAATGGAGGAGGCATTTTACGTGATGAGGATGATAGAGAAAGGGGTCTAGTCCGGAAACAAGCAAGGTCTTCAAGTGAACATCAATCTTCTTGGGAAGCGAAGAGGCAGCCGCCCTCAAAGTTCAAGGCCACCAAACCAACCACCACATTTTAAACTCATGAGTTTTCTTTGTTTGAAACAGGAACAAAGCAGTGCAAGAAAGTCGGTTCAACAATAGGAAGGAAATGAAAGGAAGAAAAGGAAGAAGCGGAAAGCCGACAAAAGGGAAGTTTCTCAAGTCTTTGGCCTTGCCTATCTTGCTAGAGTGCATAAAATGCTGCCATTGCTTTTCACATTTTTCCTCCTAAGATAGAAACCCTAGTCTAATGAACTTTATCCTAGGATCAAAATCTTAGTCTGATGAAACTTTTTCCTAAGATAACAAGATAATAGAAAGCCTAGTCTGATGAATCTTCTCCTATTGTCTGCATCTTAGTCTGATGAATCTTTCTCCTAAGATAATAGAAAACCTAGTCTGATGAATCTTCTCCTAGGGTCTGCATCTTAGTCTGATGAATCTTTCTCCTAAGATAACAGAAAACCTAGTCTGATGAACTTTCTCTTAGGATAAAAATCTTAATTAAATAGTTTCACTCACAAGGAACGTACATGCCAATCAAGTCTTTAGTTTTACTCTCACCATCGTATCAATAGCTCAGGTAACAACTCACAAGTCTGCCCAGTTACCAAACTGGGGCAGAAAATTTTCTTTGTTTGTCTATTTTGTTGTAATCAGGAGCCCACCTGGAGAATAATGGAATACTTTTCAAGCTTCAGCAGTCAAGCGCCCACCTGGAAAATAAGGGAAGCACAATTCAATTTTAGCTTTTAATTTTTAATATTTGATAACATGTTGTACCGAGTTACCAAACTGGGGCAGAAAATTTTCTTTGTTTATTTTTTTTTTTGTTGCAGTCAAGAGCCCACCTGGAGAACAAGGCAATACTTTTCAAGCATTGCAAGCAGGCGCCCACCTGGAGAACAAGGGAATACTTTTCAAGCTTCAGCAGTCAGGCGCCCACCTGAAAAACAAGGGAAGTACAATGCAATTTTATCTTTTAATTTTTAATATTTGATAACATGTTGTACCCAGTTACCAAACTGGGGCAGAAAATTTTCTTCGTTTGTTTTTTTTGTTGCAGTCAGGAGCCCACCTGGAGAACAAGGGAATACATTTCAAGCATTGCAATCAGGATCCCACCTGGAGAATAAGGGAATACTTTTCAAGCATCGCAGTCAGGAGCCCACTTGGAGAACAAGGGAATACTTTTCAATCGTCAGCAATCAGGAGCCCGCCTGGAGAATAGAGGCACATATTTCAAATTTCAACAGTCAAGCATCACTCGGAGGAATGGCAAAACATCGCTGATCACAGTTCGCGGCAATAACAAGGATTCCATTGGAAGAATACAAGTTCAAGGCAACACAAGAGCGAGTTTGAAGACATAGATAGGACCTTTTTGTAATCCATAGATCATAGCTTAGGCTAGCTTCTTTTATTTTGACACGGTGTAATAAGGAGGTCAGCGAGCAGTAGCAGTAGCAACAACAATGAAATCATAGCTCATGGTAGTCCCAGCTACCAAACCTTCCCGAACTACACTGACTTGATCCCTGTTTAGCCCAGGATATGTAGGCAACCTCTGAAGCAGGGTGCGGTCAACTCTTTCAAAAATGCTTCACACGAAATATTCGAACGGGCAAAAATGGCTCGTATTTGCTCACTTATCTTTGCCCGAAAACCTTTCATGTTTCCGAGCAAAGAGGGGCAACTGTAAGCACGTTATTTTTGCCTTATATATGAATTATTCCCAAAAATTCAAACAAAATTATTTCTTTTATTATTTTTCATTTTTGTGGATTTTGCGACATTTTCTGTTAATTGTTTGCATTTTTATTTGTGCATTTTAATTCATATAAAAAATATAAAAATACATTTGGCATTTGCATTTAGGATTTAATTTCATATTTTAGGATCAATTAAGGGTTAAGTTATTTTTAGAACAAAATATAAAGAAAATAACAAAAATAGTCCGTTGTTGCATTTTTAATTGTTAATTGTTGAATTTGTTACGAAATAGATTTTAAACAATTTTAAGAACTAATTAGCTTAATTTTGGAAATAAATTAGGTTTCATTTTAATCTTTGCATTTTTATAAAATCGGGAAAAATAAAAAATGAAATACAAAAATAAATAAAAGAATTAAAGAAATAAAAAGAAGTGGACTGTTACAACAAAAAAAAAGGGTTGCCTAAGTAATGCCCGAAATTGGGCCTTTTGTTAATTAAATCTTGCCCAGCCCAAACAATACCCCACCAAACCCACCCAGTTTCAGCCCAATTCCGGCCCAAGTCCGATCCAAGCATTTCATTCTTCCAAACAAACTAAACGACGTAGTATTGAGGCAGTACGACGTCGTTTTGAGATAAGTGACGAAGTGATCTTGGCCATTCATTTACCTTCATCTGACGGCCCTTCATCAAGATTAGGTTTAAATAAAACTGTCTCAAGAACATTATAAACCCTAGGGACAGAGGTCCTCTTCCTCGTACCCCTTCCTCTTCCGCTGGCTCCGCCCAGCTCCGCCGCCAAAAATCGCCCACGGTGGCGGCAGTTGTCCAAACTCGCCCAAATTAACACCACATGCTCCTCTCCTTCCCCTCTTTCCAAATCCACTAATGGTTTCCCTCGAATCTTGTCCTAAGGCCTCAAATATTCTTGTAAAGTTTTTTGGCTATTACAACACTTTTCCCAAACTCACCCAAATTAACACCCTAGGTAACTCTCCCCTTCCCCTATCAAAATCCATGACTATTTTTCTTCGAATCTGCCCGGAGCACCTCGAATTTTAAATCAAATTTTTCGGACACAACTCCTAATCTCCCAAAACTTTGCTAAATGGACATTACTCAACCCCCCTCGTCTCCTTCGTGAAGAATTCAGCGAAAATGATGCTCAAGTATCACCGGAAGTGGACTAAATTCAAGTCCGGGAATTGACCGGCTTGAGAATTTTCATTAGTGAGCTCCTCTGTCTATTTCCCTCTTCCTTTTCCTTTTGATATTATCTTAGTTGATTAGTAAGCTTTAATCCAAAATTAATAAAGTTTCCTCTAGTTTTGATTTCATTCTACTATGGTCATAGGTTTAACTTCTAGTTTAGTTTTGTTTAAACTTGCTAATTGAATGCATTTGGGGTGTTAATTAGTTCAGTTATTCTTTATTTTGAATGTCATGTTTAGGGTTTAATCGAGTTTTGTTAATTCGCTAAGGTTCTTTTGGAAATACTGTTCTTAGTCGTCATTTTAATCCATTCTGATTCTGTGTTAGTTAATTGATTCATAATTGTTTATTGCAATTGATTAGTTAACTCAAGTGATAGTTTTTTGTTCTTTGATTGCTTAGTGTAATTAGTTTAGTGTTGACTCACTTTCAGTTTCATTTAGTGTCAGTTGGATTCAATATTAGAGTTTTGGGAATTACTTTGGTTATAGCTGAATAGGTTAGATCATTTTAGTTAACCATAGTTGAAGTTTAACTAAGGCAAAAAGGGTTTGATTGGTTAGTAATTTTGTGAGGTTTTCAGGGGTAGTTTGGGGAGGAGAAATGGCTGATTTATCAAGAACGGTAATTTCAAAACAAAAAAACAAGGGTAGTATAGGTATTGTATAGGTAGAAGAACACCCTAGAACCTTCTAGAATAGGACTTCAGTTCTAAAAATCAGAAAATGGGTACACTTACTTGAAGAACAAGTCATAATTTTAGGGACTAAAATGTAAAAACGAAAAATCTGAAGCTCCACCTCTTTGTGCCTATAAAATGGCATTCTCATGCCTTGTTTAAGAGGTTTTTTCAGCCAAAACATTCGCCCAAAAATAGTCTTAAGCTTCCAAAAGTTAATTTGAATTTCAGATTCAAACTCCAGATCTGAAACTCTCTTTCTCATCTTAGAAAAATCAAAAAAAAATACAAAAGTCGTAGAAACACAAAAAAAAAATCTGTTCTATTGTGGTTATGTAGATCAATTGATAAGTTCTGCCTGAAAATTCCTATTGTTTGGTTGCTGGAATTCGAAGTTTGCTCTAGTTTGTTATTTCGAGTCAGTTTGGAGTTGTATTAAGGCTGCTTGGGTTGGTTTTGGTATTTGCTCTTCATCTATCTACTGTTTCTGGGTTTAGCACTACCATTTCGACTCTCAATTGGTTTTGTTACTGCTCGTGGAGTACTGGAGCTCGTTTGCATTTAATCTGGGCTATGCATTTGTTTCTGGTTGATTGTTTATTGTTCTGTTGTGTCTAAGCTACTGCTGATCTCTTCTTCTTATTAAATTTCCACTTCCAGGTACACGACACATAACCTCTCAGTTGGATATGAATTGAACATGCAGCTTTGGCTCTGTTTTCCATTAGTTTTCATGTTAGATGTCTTGTAATTTCATGAACCTCAATAGATCTATATATGTAATTAACGCATTGGACTGTATGAGCAGAATTGCAGTTAAACTGAATTGACTATTTAGATTTGCTTATGTTCTGTAATTAAATAATGGATTGTTAGACTATGTGAACTTTGTTTTGATCAACTGTATGGCTGTGATTTTAGCTTTAGCGTAATTGATGTCAGTGGCTCATTGCACAGGCTAAAACATGAAGTTTAGATATAGAACATGAAGCTACAGGTTCTGGTAGATTAGTTGTTTCTCATCACGTTATTTCATACGTTAGATTACGTAATGGTAGCATTCTATGTTAACTGAACCTAACTGGACTGTGTAAACTTTCAGATTCATATAATGTCGATCTTAGGCTGATGATGTCAATAGCACGCTAATAGTTTGCTTTTCGCTAATAAATGATAATCACTTTGAATAATCCAAGTTCACTATAATCGTTGGTGTTCTCCATAGCTTCAATATCTCTCACTATTAAAATGCTTGAATTAGTGTACATAACCTATAATTGCTACGCAATAAATCTTTTCTGAGATTTGGCACAAGGCCTGGACTGCCCAAGCCGTGGTAATCGGCAGGCCAATAATTTGATATTAGACCTAGGAACTGTTACGGGCCCAGAATTTCTGAATAATGAAGCTTAGGCTATTTGCTAAAAATGATTTGCTCCACTCGTTAAGCTCCTGGGCCTGATTGTTTGAAACCGTATTATGGAATTTTGGACCTTTCACACATATTAATTAACTAGGGCTATTTCTTTTATTCTTAGAGACAAATTAAGTAGAAAATTATAGATTGCCTTAGGATTGGCCTTTAATTAATAAATTAGATGAGCCTCGTTAAATAAAACGCATAAATTGCGGGGCCCTCAATGAATGGTTATAATAAAATATTTAGAATTCGGGATGGGCCGTCTAGTGAATTTCACAGCCCTCCCAAAAGATAAATACATGCTAGTCTCTTTAGGCACGCCTTTAATAATATTACATTCCTAAACTCGGGTGCGCATTTATGCGACCCAAATCCAAATCTCAACGGAGTCGAAATGTGTTGACAACCACGGGTACATTGATGTGATGTGGTTTTGAAACGCGTTTTCACGACGTTGCCATTCTTGTTAAAAATAAATAATAATAAAAGTGGTTCAAAATTAGAAAGGCACATAAGCTAAAGCGTGTTTTAAAATCAGATAAAATCAAGTATGACAGTTAAGCGACCGTGCTAGAACCACGGAACTCTGGAATGCCTAACACCTTCTCCCGGGTTAACAGAATTCCTTACTCGGATTTCTGGTTCGCAAACTGTTAACAGAGTCATATTTTCCTCGGTTCGGGATTCAACCGGTGACTTGGGACACCATTAATCTTTCAAGTGGCGACTCTGAATCTTAATGAATAAATCCCATTCCGATTGTCCTTTAATTGGAAAAACTCCTTTATGCCTTGCGGGTGTAGTGTAAAAAATGAGGTGTGACACACATCCTCATCGATACGTCCTTCTTTTAACAAACAACACCGGTGCACCCCAAGGCGAGACACTAGGTCTGATGAAGCCTTTATCAAGAAAGTCTTGCAACTACTCCTTTAACTCTTTCAACTTAGGCGGGGGCATACGATACGGCGAGATAGAAATGGGCTGAGTTCCCGGAGCCAAATCAATGTAGAAGTCAATATCCCTATCGGGTGGCATACCCGGCAGATCTGAAGGAAATACCTTAGGGAACTCACGAACAACAGGCACAGAATCAATAGAGGGAACCTCGACACTAGAATCACGAACATATGCCAAATAGGCCAAGCACCCCTTTTCGACCATACGCCGAGCCTTCACATAAGAGATAAAACTATGAGTAGATTGACCAGGAGTCCCTCTCCACTCTAAACGATACAAACCCAGCAAGGCTAAGGTCACAGTCTTGGCATGACAGTCCAAGATAGCTTGGTAAGGTGATAACCAGTCCATCCCTAGTATGACATCAAAATCAATCATGTCCAGAAGTAACAAATCTACACTAGTCTCAAGACCCCCAATCACAACTATACATGAATGATGGACACAATATACCATAATAGAATTCCCCCACCAGTGAAGACACATAACCATGAACACTCAAAGAAACACTAGGCATGACCAGATATGGTGCAAAATAAGATGACACATAGGAATATGTAGATCCTGGATCAAATAAAACTGAAACGTCTCTGCTACAAACCAGAACAGTACCTGCACCTCCACTAGTTGGCTGAGCGGGCTGAACGAGTCCCTCAATGAACCTCCTCACTCTCTCTCTCTCTCAGTGGGAAGTATAAGAAGAGCATGATGTGTCAAATTAATAAATTTGGTCTCATACTGAGTAACAGTCATAGAACTCTGCTGGAGATGCTCAAACTACCTCAGATATATCTCTTTCTTTGTGACAGGAAAAAACTTCTCCAGAAATAGCTGAGAAAACTGATCCCAAATCAAAGAAGGTGACCCAACTGGTCTAGCCAAACAATAATCTCTCCAACAAGTATTGGCGGATCCAGACAAGCAAAAAGTAGCAAAGTCGGCCTCATTGGTCTCCACTATCCCCATGTTCCTGAGAACCTCATGACAGATGTCTAAATAATCCTGGGGATCCTCAGAAGATGCACCGCCGAAAGTGGTAGTGAAGAGCTTGGTGAAACTTATCCAACTTCCACAAAGCCTCCAAAGACGTAGCTGATCTATCGCCGGTCTGTGCTGCTGCTATATTAAAGAAGCGGTCCGTGAACTCGCCATTAGTAAAAGGAAAAGAGTAGAGGTTTCAATTTAGCATTGAGAGAACAAAATCGCACGACAGAGAAGAATAGAAGTGAAACTTTTCCTAACTCTATAGCCTCTAAGAGATAAATACAGACGTCTCCATACCGATCCCTCAGACTCTAATAAGTTTGTTTGTGAGTTGTGAGACCTATGTAACCTAGAGCTCTGATACCAACTTATCATGACCCGGATTTCCCACCCTCGGGAGTCGTGATGGCGCCTACTAGTGAAAGCTAGGCAAGCCAACCAACTGAACTATTTACCTTGTTTCCATTTTTAATCCGATAACAGTTAATAGCAAACAATTAGATAACAACAGAATTGAATAAGCTGAAGGCTGCATTGTAAAGTTTTAATAATACTACTAATACCAATCCATAACAAATCTACCCAAGACTGGTGTCACCACTTCACAGACTGTCTAGGAGTACTACAAATAAAGGTCTGAAAGAAATAAATACAACACTCTCTCTAGAAATACATGAAAGAAATAGGAATAGTAGATAGAAGGAGACACCAAGGCCTGTGGACGCCTGCAGGACTACCTCGGGTCGCCTGATGAACAAGAAACAACAATCTCACTGCGGTCCAAATTCTACAGCACGGGGATCTGCACAAACGAGTGCAGAGTATAGTATCAGCACAACTGACCCCATGTGCTAGTAAGTGCCTAGCATAAACTCGGTGAAGTAGTGACGAGGCTAGGACAAGACTACCAACTAAACCTGTGCAGTTAAAGCATATATATAGCAAGTAATAATGAAGGAAACTAGCAATTAAAGAGAGGAAGGGGACATGCTGTGGGGGAATATCATTTACCAAAAGTAACTCAGAAGAAAAGCATAAAGAGAAATTTAAAATTCGCAGCAGAAAGAATAAGCGTACAATAACAAATCAATATCCACTTTTATCCCTTATTGTTGCGGCGTACAACTCGATCTAAATCATAAAATATTGTTAAGGCGTGCAACCCGATCCATGTCATATATCACCGTTACGGCGTGCAACCCGATCACATCATAATACTGTTGCGGCATGCAACCCGATCAAAATATAATATTATTGCGGCGTGCAACCTGATCCAAATATAATTCTATTGTGGCGTGCAACCCGATCCAAATATAATATTGTTGCAGCGTGCAACCCGATCCAAATATAATATTATTGCAGCATGCAAACCAATCCAAATATAATATTGTTTCGGCAAGTAACCCGATCCAAATATAATATTGTTGCGGCGTGCAACCGATCCAAATATAATATTGTTACGACGTGCAACACGATCCCAATATACAATTCAATACCAATCACAAAGGAGCCCCGACAAGGGAACAATAAGGAAACAATAATATCTCAGCAAGGGAATCAATAACATCATAATAAAATCAAGTAACAATAGAAAATCAGTAAATAAACGTAAAGGATAATATAACTCAATTATCAACAAGATTCAGGGAAATCAAGGACAAGTGCATGGCATCACCCTTCATGCTTTAACACTCTCTTACCAAAACAACAATCATAAGAAATAAGGGCAAGAAAATAAATTAAATCATAATAAAATCCTGGCAAGGGAACAACAGTACAACAATCAAATCCCCACGAGGGAACAACATAAAAAATCCTCTTCTTTTCCTTTTCACATTTACTTCACAATTTGAGCCAATGCTCTATAAGGTTCAATTGTCAGTTATCCTTCTACAATTTATTTTACAACTTGAGCCAACACTCTTCAATATTCAAATACCAATATTACTTTCACAAGCCTTGCTCAACAATAGAAATCATCACAAAAGGCATGAACAATACAAACGGAGTCACATTAATCATTGTATAAGACTTACGGGAATGCTTAACACCAACGTATAGATGCTCGTCACCATGCCTATACGTGTACTCAACAAATAACACGTGGCAAATAGGAAACAACTCCTAATCCCTCAAGCTAAGGTTAGAACAAACACTTACCTCGATGTCACGCACACAATTCAAGCCTCAACTATTGCTTTACCTCTTGATTCCACCACCAAGCCGCAAAGCTCCCACCGTGGACAGCATAAAATCAATGCGGACAGCACTGATTGGTTCAGAGATTTGCACTTCTCTGAACCTGCAACATCTATTTTTTAAGCCTAAGACATCTCGGAACCTACCCGAAACTCACCCGAGCCCTCGGGACTCCAAACCAAATGTGGATACAAACTCAAAAATATCATATGAACTTATCCATGCGATCAAATTGCCAAAATAACCTCTTAAACAACGAATTTAGCATAGGAATCTAAGAAAAAATCTTAAAACTTTCAAAGTATCAATTTTCACAACTACGGGCCCGAATCACCTCAAACGACTTCCGTTTCTTACCAAATTTCACAAACTCATCTTAATTTACATATAAGACATGTACCGAGCTCCGGAACCAAAATACAGGCTCGATACCATCAAGTTTTAAACACATTTCATTTCCTAAAAACTCATAAATATTCTAGAAAACAATTTTTTTTACAAATTCATTTTTCGGGCTTGGAACCTCGGAATTCAATTCCGGGCATACGCCCAAGTCCTATATTTTTCCATGGACCCTCCGGGACAGTCAAATTACGGGTCCGGGTCCGTTTACCTAAAATATTGACCGAAGTCAACTTAAATTTATTTTAAGGTAAAAAATTATTATTTTTCACAGATTTTCACTCATTGGCTTTCCAGCTACACGCCCGGACTGCGTGCGCATATCGAGGTAATGCATAAAGAGGTTTTTAAGGCCTCGGAATACAGTATTTATTTTTTTAAAACAAGTGATGACCTTTTGGGTCATCATAATGGCTAACACACGACTAACCTAATTCATAACATAACCTCCTTATCATGTTAAGCACCCTAGTCTCACCCCAAAAGTACACGTTATAACATTCCCAACTTGTCGACTTTCGATGAAACATTATGTTCTTCAATTCCTTTAGCTTCTGAACCTTCCAACCCTTTTTGTACTTGTTGTTCATAATATTCAATATTTGTAACCTCCATGTTAACATGATTAACTAACTTTGTGAACTTTTCAAAGATGATTTCATTTCCGAGCTTACATCAATTAACTTTTGACGTACTCTTATGTATGAAAACATGGGGTGTAACATCTCTGCCTCCGTAGGGATGGTGAGTTATCTTCGGTGCTCGGTGGGTGACCAATGATGACTAAGCCAAGATGAACGAGATTGACGTGCCTTACCTATTCAACAAAGCACAACGGGCATTAAAATGAGTAACTTCATATGCCTCTTGATGACTTTTAATTTGTACTTAAATTAATTTGTAGATAATCATATCTTTTTTTTGTAGGCCTCGGTGCTTCATCACGAGACTTTTCTCCGATACTGGGAAGAGTTAAACCAGTATGAGGCTGAGATTCAGGGGCTTACTGAGAAGATAAATGCTTACAAACTTCTCAGCGAGCAACGTGAAGGGGAGGCTAAGAGCCTCCGAGCTGAGCTAGAGGCAACTCAAAAGGAGCACGCCGACCTGGTGGGAAAGGTAAAAGTATTTGAGGTTAGTGACGATGAGCTAGAATAGGCGACTAATGCTCCAAACCTGCAGGTCCAGCAGAATATTGATCGAATCGATCAGCTTCGGGCATAGATACATGTGCTAGAGGTCGAGGCTGAAGAATGGAAAAGCAAAATGGAGCGTTTGGCCTTAGAAAAGAAAACTGCCTGGGCACAATTGGTTTCGGCTGAGGTCCAGTTTCGAGCTGCAAAGGGAAAGGCCTTGGTGCAAGCCAAAAATATTGTCCAGTCTTAGCTAAGTTCGGTTGTCTTCGATCGAGGAACTCTGGTCAAGGAGCTTGAGACGACCAAGGCGGTGGCCAAGGTGGTTAAAGCCAATGCCGACAAGATGCTGGCACAATATAAGGCCGATGCCGAGGCGGCCCAGGATTGAGAAAAGGCTATCATCGAGAACACAAAGCGGCAATCCCGAAAGGGAGGCCTTCGAGGAAATTTATGCTCGGGTTTCGACTTGTCTTCCGAAATTGAGAGTGCCAACGTGCTTGAAGCCGAGGCCAAGAAGTTGTCTTATCCCAAGGATGATAAATATTTCGAGGATTTGAGCGAGTCTCAGGGTGGAGGAGACCCCGAAGATCCTGGTGATGAGGAGGGCTCCGGTAAAGACCAGGCCGTTTAAATGTCGTATACATTTTTTCTTTGTTTTTTGTATCTTTATACTTGTGTATTTTTCTTTTTTGTTGAGGTCATTTGGCCTTTGTCAAAAGTTGCATCGAGGTCATTTTGTCCCTCGTAAAAATCTTTTGATATGTATCTAAAGATTTTTTACGTTAAGCAATTTCTGAGTTTTTTCTTTTGAATTATTATTTGTATTTGCAAAGATTAAAATGCCTTAGCACGAAATAGTTAGGTTATGTTTAGAGGTTCGAACAAGCCTTGACTTTAACATTATTTTATTTAAGGCATCACGGGGGTTCGGTGCGACCGAAAACTTTTTCCAAAAGTACTTATAATTTTTTAGATTATAGTTTATCGAGAGTAGCCTTTAGAACCGATAAAAAAATTATAAGGCCTTGTTGTTTTTGTTATCGTACTCAGACGTCTCCAAGCCATTTTAATATGGTCGTAGACTTTTTAGTTTGGGTGCTTCCTAGTGAGCTTGTCACCTCGAGTTATCCGGACTTGCTTAAGGAAACAGTCCTTTAGTGGGGATGGTCGTAGAATTTAAAATTTGGGCATTACCTAATAGATCTTGTGCCCCTGAGCTCCGATAGCCTGGACAGTCTGAGTTTCATTTCGGAAGGCAGTCCCCAAGTGAGAGTGATTGTTCAAACTCGAATTAAGTGGCCCTTGGGCTCGATACCTTTAGGGGATCAGATGTAGAAAATTCCTTAAGAAATGCAAGAAAAATTTTAAGGGACAAGATATTTATCCACAAGGTAGAGACTTATTTTATTCTTTTGTTTAATTGTTACACATGTGTAATGCTTTGTGTCAGGCCTCGAGCAGTCTATGCGGACACGTTTCATTCGACCGTTTGACCCTTACAATAAATCCTATCGATCGAGCTGAAACCATTCAATCACGAAGTTTCTTTCCTTGCTAAAGTCGATATTCGAGGATAATGCCCCTCAAAATTCTAGGTTGATCATAGAGAGAAGCCTCGGATACTGTTGATGCGATATTTAACATCGATTCCTGACCGGCCTTCTATTCTAAGTTAGCATGATCCATTGTTGCCTCGATAAAAACCTTGCCGGAAAATCCATTTGGGACAATTGAATTTGTAAGTGATTTTAAGGATACGTGCATTAACTTGACACAAAATGATAAATTGAGTTGCGATTGAAATAAACAATAATAAAGTAAATTCAAACCACACGAATTGAACAGTTACAGCTTTGGGAGGTTGACCACCTTTGAACTGGATGAACTTTGATCGGTAACAAGGCACAATTGAATAAGAACTTAAAGAAAAAAAATTATTTCTTTGGAATGCGTGTTACAATATTTTTACAAGTAATTAGACCATTTTTTGTATAGCAGGGGAGTTCTACTTTTTTACAATTCTATAAAAGGTAAAAATCTCCTAATTTGCTGATTTGGCAGTTCCTTATTGATACGTGCCGAGATTCCCGCTATAAGTAATTGGAGGCGTCTTCTTTGAACTCAAAAATAATTTCACTTGAATACTTCCTGTGAGTAAATCCTATCAACTAGATTCTTCCGAAATCGTGTAAGTAAAGAGAAAGAGATTCGCTCCTTCTGTTCCCGATAGGGCATCAATTAATATTCGATCGGTCGCAGGTATTTCGATCTTCTGTTGGTTACAATGAATATTTTCTCGAGCTCATTCATGGTCAGGGCCGATTTCGGGATCACGGACTCAATGTTCTCGAGGACGTACATTCTGATCTCGGATTTTGGCCAGGTGAGACCAAGGGTCGATCTTCAGTCCCTCATGTTCCGAGCCCGATCTACCATGTCGTAGACGAGCCCCGTTTCTACCTATACAAACTACTATTTCAAATACTAAGTATTATTTATGACCAAATGGAACTAATCATTTGCATACTACACGTAAAAAGAAATAATAGTTGGTTTGTATTTCAACAAATATTTGTTGATTTTTGGAAAATAATAACAGCGAAAACGTCGAAAAGGTTTTGCCTCGTCTCCATTTGACATAATTGTACTTGCTAATACGTTCAAGAGAACTACTACTAGAATCACTATTGCTACAATAAAAGCCATTCCTATAATTTAATCATTCGTTTTAGTTTTCCCACCTCTTCATTTCATTTTTTCCACACACACAAAAAAAATTATTGTGATTTTCCAATTAACTTGTGGACGATATATTTATGAACGTTACAAATAGTATGAACCTCGACTTTATTTACAAAGGGATTCAAGTTCCCTTTTTCTAAAACATGGATATGAAACTAAAGCTTGTTTAGGAGTAGGCAGAGTTTGGACAAACACGAAATTTGAATTTTTTTAATTTTTGGTTTGAATTTTCGGATTATGGTTTGAATTTCAGATTTAATTTTTAAAATTTTTGAATCTCGGATTAGTTGTTGGATTTAGTACTTCGGATTTTTGGATATCTGAAAATTCAAAATATTATACTTTATATTTAGTGTACTATTAGAATTAGTCTATTATCTACATGCTAATAATCATAAGTCTAATAACTGCATTAGACATTATCTCATATATTCAATATTAATTACTAAGTTACTGTTAGGGGTGTTCACGGTTTGGTTTGATTGGTTTTTGATTAAAACCAAAACGAAACCAATTTAATCAGTTTTTAAAATTTTAAAACCAAAACCAAACCAAATTAAATACAAACCATCGGTTTGGTTGTTATTGGTTTGGTTCGGTTTGGTTCGGTTTTCGATTCGTAGTAAGCTAATGATAAGTCGATAATAGTAAAACAACACTAGATAATAATCTGAAAATAATTTGCTAAATTTATGCTTTTTTATATAATTCTTTCAGAACTGAAAGTTTATTTACCTGTTTATATGAAAAGAATGAACAAAAAAACAAACTAAAAATTTGCTTTCTCAAGCTTTAGTCACTTTAGTCCTGCAATTTGAGTTTGCTTTTTTTACTCTTGTGGTAGGGTTTTTTTTAACTCTTCTGTTAGGCAAAAGTATGTGCGGAGGGTTAGAGAATTAGAGTCTCTTAAGGAAAAAAAAATTTGTCGATTCCTATTGTTTTGGGCTTAGGCAATCTTTTAAGATATAAGTAGGATAAACCAAAATTTAAAAGTAACAATTAAATTGCATAAATATCTAAAATTATTTTGAAAAAGATATTTTAATGTATATAAATAATTATTAAATTTTTTATATAATTAATCGGTTTGATTCGGTTTATTTTTTGGTTTTTTGTAATATAACCAAAACCAAACCAAATATTATCGGTTTTTAAAATTTAAAACCAAAACCAATCCAAATCAAGAAAAATATCGGTTTACTTAATCGGTTTGGTTTGGTTTTCGGTTTGGATCGGTTTTCTGTCAAACCATGAACAGCCCTAGTTACTGTCATATTACTTTCTATTTGAACATGATTTTACTGTTACTAATTCTTATTGCCCTAAATAATATCTATGTTGTATTTCCTTAATAACGATTTTATTACTTGGTTGCTTTATTGGGATAATTGATGTGTGAATGAGGAACATTTTAGATAATTTAATATGACTACTTCATTTGCATATTTATTTTGGTAATACAACAACAACAATAGCCCAGTATAATTCAACAAGTGGAGTGTGGGGAGGGTAATATGTACGCAAACTTTACCCCTACCCCGAGGGACAAAGAGACTGTTTCCAAGAGACCTCGGCTCAAGAAAGCCACGAGAGACGATATATATATATATATATATATATATATATATATATATATATATATATATATATATATATATATATATATATATATATATGTGTGTATATATATATATATATATATTGGTAATAATAATCTATATTTTATTTAAAAGGAAGAAAGTCAGCCCTGAGATTTTGTCAAGTGTCATGTCCATAAAATGCCATGTAGCAATTTTAGGACAAATTAGTTAATTTAGGTAAAATTAATTTTTATTTAAATTTTTAATTTGAAAGAAATTAATTAGGTATTCTATATCTTAAAGAAATAGTAATTTCTACGTTATTTTAAATATCCTTTAAAGTTGTGGATAAGTTCAGATATAGTTATTTTTTAAAGAACGGCAATTGAGAATGCCATTTTAGCCTATTTGCCCTAAAAATTTAATCCTCCAAATTCAGCACTTCAATCCACGATTTTAACTCCTTACCCCCAAACTCTTCTGCGCTAGATTCCTTAAAAATTTCATCCACCAAGTTCAACACTTTAATCCCACAATCTCTCACCACAATTTCAACTCCTCACCCACGAACTCTTTTGCGATGGATTCTATTAATAACATGATTTCATAGTTTTATCAAATCAGTTCTACTTTTACAGTATATAGTTCTATTCTTTCTCAATCGTGTGCATATCAAATAATAATTCGGGAGTACAAGAGGTGATTGGTATGATTTTATTTCACATGGTGCTTCCACGATCTCATTCCATGATTTCTAACTCCTAACCCACCAACTCTACTGCGGGAATTTTCAGTAACATGATTTCAATGCCTTTTCAAATCGATTTTCTAACTTTTACAATAAGTAATTCTTTCTCCCTTGTGCACATCAAGCAGGAATTCTGGATGCAAGCTATTCAGTTTTTTTCATTGTAACTTCACTACACCATGTTATCATAGATGATTTGGTACATTATAAGTGAATTATTGTTCTCCTACTAATTGATGTTGCTTTATTTGATATGCGTTTATGAAGGTATATTTGCTTTATCATCGGCCGCAAACACAACCTCAATAGCTTCTATAGTTTCTTATTTAAACACAATTCCTAATTAGTAGCAACTATATATCTATTGTGGGATGTTACAGTTATGGGGAACGTATAATTCTTTGGCTAACTATCGTTATCAGCTTCACAAGCAATTTTTCACTTTTTTTTCTTTTGGCTTATTTCTTTTATGTTCTAATTTGTTCAATAAAATTAGAAATGCACTACTAAGAATTGAATTTCATCTATCATACCATAATAAATTGTATTCTGCGTTAAGTTCAGTTACGACTGACTATGTTGTACTTTGTTAAAATATATTTTAAGGTCTTGATTGAAACTCTGTCAATTCATGAAAATATACCAACATACCGAAAATATAATCAATTCTGATTTTTCTTAATCTGGAATGATTATCTGGTAAAAGCTCTATAGTGATTATCTACAGAAACTATGAAGCAATGCATACGAGTATACTAACATTGCTGACTCCTTTTTATTCCAGACATTTTGTTTGAAAATATTTTATATTTTGGTTGATATTGTAGTAATATAAACCATCTTACTCTACATTAGTGTCTTTATTTTAATTCACACTTCTATTCAATTAACGGAGGACTTAATGGTGGCTGAAAGTAATCTCATTAGCGAAATTAACAGCAAGTCAATAAATTAAAAATTAAAGGTTTGTATTGTAAGGCTTTTGGATATGTCCATTGCTCGACTGAATTTTTATTTATCATCTTATTGATGAAAATTGCGTATTTTAACGATCTGGAGTACTTCCCTTGATGTGGCTGATTTCATCAAATAAAGGTATCTTGTGTTCGATTACTTAAGTATATCAAGATTACACTTCACGTTAATAAGGGGTGCAACTAGAAAGGGAATGATGATGCACTTTTTTTTTCCATATGTACTACTGTTGATACATGCATTCTTTTTTACTCTTCATGATGATAGATAAAAACTTAACAAAAGATCAGTCACAGCTTACTTTACAATTATGATTTTTGGTTTGTTCTATATGTCCTTTAGATGAAATTTTAATAATGAAGTATTGTGATGACAACAAATTCAGTATTTCGAGGCCAAAAAATCTCCTTTTTACCTCATCTTAATTTGTGTGCGTGGTCCGGACCTATATCCGGAAAGATTTTTATGTAAAAAAAATGAGAAATAGAAATTTCTAGAGTTAAAATTTTGATTTTTTGGTTGACTTTGGCCAACGTTTGAGCAAACGGACCCAGATCCGTGTTCCGACGATTTCGGAGGTCCGCAATAAAAATGGAACTTGGGCGTATGCCCTGAAATGAATTCCGAGGTCCCAAGAAATCAATTTTTGAAATAAATTGTATTGCTGAATTATCTAAGAAACGAAGAAAAGAATTAATATTTGAACCATTGGTATCGGGCCCGTATTTTAGTTCCGGAGCCCGTTACAAACTTGTTATAGTATTTGAATGATAAATGTAAAATTTGGTGAAAATAATGGAGTCTATTTGACGTGAGTTGGATTTCCGGTTGAAGAGTTATGAACTTTAGGTGTTCTTGATGAAAATGATCAGTTTTAAGGTTTAATTCATGGGTTTATACATTATTTTGGTGATGTTATCGCATGAGTAGATCCATAGGATATTTTTGAGTTAGTATGCACACTTGGTTTGGAGTCTCAAGGGCTCGGGTGAGTTTCGGGTAGGTTCCGGGATGTCTTAGGCTTAAAATATTGATGTTGCAAGTTCAGCAAAGTGCAAATCTCTGAACCCGCCAATGCGGTCTGCATTGGTATTGTGTTGTCCGCGATGGAGGCCTTGCAGCCACACTCGATTTTGTGCGGTCCGCACGAGTTCACTAATCTGACTTCAGAAGCTTATATCTTTTGATTTACAAGGTATTTTGAGATGATTCAAAAACGAAAGTTATAGCCCTTCGTGTCGAGTTTCTAGAAAGATAAAAGAATCATAATTTGGACATCTATAGAGAAAGTTATGGCCAAACTACTAAATCATGTCACTGCAGTCCATATGGAGAGCTCTGCGACCGCACTCCTTTTTGTGTGGTCCGCACAGGGGGTCTGAGAGGGGTATATTTAAACGGTATTTTCAGTTATTTTTTATTTTTCAAAGCCCCAAAAACAAAAGAGGTGATTTTTCAAACAACATTTCTTCTCCAAAACATTAGTATGTGTTTTCTAACTCATTTTCATTACTCCTTAACTTCTCTTTACAAGATTTCATCCTAGAATCTAAGGTTTTCATGGTGGAATTGGGAATTTTGGGAAAAACCTAAGAATATCGAAATTTTGGGGATTTAGACCTCAAACTGAGGTCGGATTCCAAAACCAATTATATATCTCAGCTCAGGGGTGAATGGGTAATTGGATTTTGGTCCGAATTTCGGGTTTGGACCAAGCGGACCAGGGGTCGATTTTTGACTTTTTGGGAAAAACTTTAGAAAATTTATTTCCAAGCATTAGAAGTGATTCATTTAGCATTTATTAATATAATTAAGTAACTTGTGGCTTGATACGAGTGAGTTGGTGGTGGAATCAAGAGGTAAAGCGATAGCTGAGGCTTGAATTGTGTTCGTGGCATCGAGGTAAGTGTTTGGTCTAACCTTAGCTTGAGGTATTAGTAGTTGTGTCCTATTTGCTACGTGATAATTGTTGAGTATGACGTATAGACATGGTGACGAGTATCTATAAGCTGGTGTCAAGCATGCCCGTGAGTCTTATACTATGATTAATGTGACTCCGCTTGTATTGTTCATGCCTTTTGTGATAATTTCTATTGTTGAGCAAGGCTTGTGGAAGTAATATTGGTATTTGAATATTGAAAAGTGTTGGCTCAAGTTGTAAAATAAATTGTGGAAGTATAACTGGCAATTGAACCTTATAGAGCATTGACTCAAATTGTGAAGCAAATGTAAAAAGAAAAGGAGAAGAGGACTTTTGATATTGTTCCCTCGCTGGGATTCGATTGTTGTACTGTTTTTCCCTTGCCGGGATTTTATTGTGATTTCATTTATTTCCTTGCCCTTATTTCTCGTAATTATTATTTTGGTAAGAGAGTGTTAAAGCACGAAGGATGATACCGTGTACTTGTCCTTAATTTTCCGGAATCTTGCAGATAATTGAGTTACGTTGTCCTTTAATTTTATTTACTGATTTTCTGTTGTTACTTGATTTTATTTTAATGTTTTTGATTCCCTTGTCGGGATATTGTTGTTCCCTTATTGTTCCCTAGTTGGGGCTCCTTTGTAATTGGTGTTGAATTATATATTGGGATCGGGTTGCATGCCGCAACAATATTATACATGGATTGGGTTGTACGCCACAACAATATTTTATGATTCGGATCGGGTTGCGCACCGCAACAATAAAGGATAAAAGTGGATATTGATTTGTTACTATATCCTTATTCTTTCTGCTGCGAATTTTAAATTGTTCTTTATGTTTTTCTCCGGAGTTACTGTTGGTAAATGGTATTCCCCCACAGCACGTCCCCTCCCCTCTTTAACTGCTAGTTTCCTTTATTATTACTTGCTATATCTATGCTTCAACTGCACAGGTTTAGTTGGTAGTCTTGTCTTAGCCTCGTCACTACTTTGCCGAGGTTAGGCTAGGCACTTACGAGCACATGGGGTCGGTTGTGCTGATACTACACTCTGCACTCTTTTGTGCAGATCCCTGTGCTGTAGACTTTGGACCGCAGTGAGATTGTTGTTTCTTGTTCATCAGGCGACCCAAGGTAGTCCTGCAGGCGTCCGCAGGCCTTGACGTCTTCTTTTATCTACTATTCCTATTTCTTTCATGTATTTCTAGAGAAAATGTTGTATTTATTTCTTTCAGACGTTTATTTGTAGTACTCCTAGATAGTCTGTGAAGTTGTGACACCAGTCTTGGGTAGATTTGTTTATGGATTGGTATTAGTAGTATTATCAAAACATTACAATGCAGACTTTCGCTTATTTAATTCTGTTGTTATCTAATTATTGGCTCTTAACTGTTATCGAATTAAAAATAGAAACATGGTAAATAGTTCAGTTGATTGGCTTGCCTAGCTTTCACTAGTAGGCTCCATCACGACTCCTAAAGGTGGGAAATCCGGATCGTGACAAGTTGGTATCAGAGCTCTAAGTCACATATGTCTTACAATTCACGGACAAGCTTAGTAGAGTCTGAGGGATCGGTACGGAGACGTCTGTATTTATCCCCCAGAGGCTACGGAGTTAGGAAAAGTTTCACTTCTATTCTTCTCTGTTGTGCGATTTTGTTCTCTCAATGCTAAATTGAAACTTTTGTCCTTTCACTAATGGTGAGGTCACGTACCGCTTCTTCAATCGAGCAGCAGCACAGACCGGTAATAGATAAGCTACGTCTTTGGAGGCTTTGTGGAGGTTGAATATGTTTCACCAAGCTCTTCACTACCCCTTTCAGCGGTGCGTCTTCTGGGGAGAACAATGGGGCCGACTTTTATACTTTTCACTTGTCTGGATACGCCAATACTTGTTGGAGAGATTATTGTTTGGCTAGACCAGTTAGGTCACCTGCTTTGACTTGGGATAAGTTTTCTCAGCTATTTCTGGAGAAGTTTCTTCCAGTCATTTAGGGAGAGATCTATCTGAGGCAGTTTGAGCGTCTCCTGCAGAGTTCTATGATTGTTACTCAATACAAGACCAAGTTTATTCATTTGACCCGTCATGCTCTTTTTATACTTCCCACTGAGAGAGGGATTGAGAAGGTTCATTGATGGATTCGTTTAGCCCGCTCAACCTGCTAGAGGTGGAGGTAGAGGTATTAGAGGTAGAGGTACAGGTAATGTTCTGGTTTGTAGCAGAGATGCTTCAGTTTTATTTCATCTAGGATTTACATATTCCTATATGTCATCTTATTTTGCACCGTATCTGGTCATGCCTAGTGATTCTTTGAGTGTTCCTGGTTATGTGTCTTCACTGGTAAGGGAATTCTATTACGGTATATCGTGTCTATCGTTCATGTATAGTTGTGATTGGGGGTCTTGAGACTCGTGCAAATTTGTTAGTTCTGGACATGATTGATTTTGAAGTCATACTGGAGATGGACTGGTTATTACCCTACCACGCTATCTTGGACTGTCATGCCAAGACTATGACCTTAGCCTTGTCGGGTTTTTCTCGTTTAAAGTGGAGAGGTACTGCCTATTTGGCATATATTCGTGATTCAAGTGTTGAGGTTCCTTCTATTGATTTTGTGCCTGTTGTTCATGAGTTCCCTAAGGTATTTCCTTCAAAACTGCTGGGTATGCCACCCGACAGAGATTTTGACTTCTGCATTGATTTGGCTCTGGGCATTCGGCCCATTTTTTTCCTGTCGTATCGTATGTCCCCGACCGAGTGGAAAGAGATAAAGGAGCAGTTGCAAGACTTGTTTGATAAAGGCTTCATCAGACCTAGTGTCTCGCCTTGGGGTGCGCCACTGTTGTTTGTTAAAAAAAAGGACAGATCGATGAGGATGTGTATCGATTACCGGCAGTTGAACAAGGTTTCAATCAAGAATAAGTATCCATTGCGAGGATTGATGATTTGTTTGATCAGCTTCAGGGTGCCAAGGTATTTTCGAAGATTGACTTGAGATCTGGTTACCATCAGTTGAAGATTAGGGCATCTGATGTCCCTAAGACAGCATTTCGCACTCAGTACGGGCATTATGAGTTCTTGGTGATGTCATTCGGGTTGACAAATGCCCCATCACCTTTTATCGATTTGATGAACCTAGTGTTCAGGCCTTACTTGGAATCATTAGTGATAGTATTCATTGATGATATTTTGATTTATTTCCACAGCAGGAACGAGCATGAGCAGCATCTGAGAGTGGTTCTCCAAACTCTAAGGGATAGTCAATTGTATGCTAAATTCTCAAAATGTGAGTTACGGTTGAGTTCAGTTGCATTTTTGGGTCATGTTGTATCAACAGAGGGTATCTAGGTTGATTTGAAGAAGATAGAGGCAGTCAAGAACTGGCCTAGACCAGCAACAGCTACAGAGATTCGGAGTTTCTTGGGTCTGGCAGGCTACTATCGTCAGTTTGTGTAGGGGTTTTCATCTATTGTAGGCTCGATGACCAGGTTGACCCAGAAGGGTGCCCAGTTCAGGTGGTCGGACTAGTGCGAGGCAAGCTTTTAGAATCTCAAGACAGCCGTGACTACGGTGCCAGTATTTATTTTGCCCACAGGTTCAGGGCCATATACAGTTTATTGTGATGCATCTCGTATTGGGCATGGTGCGATGTTGATGCAGGATGGCAAGGTCATTGCCTATGCTTCGCGGCACTTAAAGATTCATAAGAAGAACTATCCGGTTCAAGATCTGGAGTTAACAGCCATTGTTCACGCATTGAAGATTTGAAGGCATTATCTGTATGGTGTGGCATATGAGGTGTTCACGGATCACAAGAGTCTACAATACTTGTTCAAGCCGAAGAAGCTAAACTTGAGGCAGAGAAGGTGGTTGGAGCTATTGAAAGACTATGATATCACCATCTTATATCATCCGGGAAAGGCCAATGTGGTGGATGATGCTTTGAGTAGGAAGTCAGCCAGTATGAGCAATCTTGCTTATATTTTGGTCGGTGAGAGACCGCTTGCTTTGGATGTTCAGGCTTTGGCCAATTAGTTCGTGAGGTTGGATGTTTCTGAGCCCAGCCATGTATTACCTTGCATGGTCGCTCGATCTTCATTATTGGAGCACATCCAAAATCGGCAGTTTGATGATCCTCATTTGTGTGTCCTTAGAGACACGGTGTAGCACGAAGGTGCCCAGCAGGTTACATTAGGAGATGATGGAGTTTTGAGTCTGCAGGGTCGAGTTTGTGTGCCTAATGTGGATGGGCTCCGGGAGTTGATTTTAGAGGGGACCCATAGTTTTCGGTAATCAATGTCATCTAGGCGCCGCTAAGATGTATCAGGATTTGCTGAAGCATTATTGGTGGCAGAGGATGAAGAAGGACATTTTTGCAAATGTGGCTCGGTGTTTGAATTGTCAGCGGGTTAAGTACGAGCATTAGAGGCCCGGCAGTTTATTCCAGAAGATTGAGCTTCCTGAGTGGAAGTGGGAGCGTATCACTATGGACTTCGTTGTTGGACTTCCAGGGACTCAAAGGAAGTTTGATGTAGTGTGGGTTATTGTTGATAGGCTGACCAAGTCAGCACATTTTATTCATGTGGTAGTCTCATATTCTTCCGAGAAGTTAGCTGGGATCTATATCCGAGAGATTGTTCGTCTTCATGGTGTGCCCGTTTCTATCATTTTGGATCGAGGTACGCAGTTTGCCTCACATTTCTGGCGAGCAGTTCAGCGGGAGT
The DNA here is from genome assembly GCA_026770625.1 of Nicotiana glauca. Classification (NCBI taxonomy): domain Eukaryota; kingdom Viridiplantae; phylum Streptophyta; class Magnoliopsida; order Solanales; family Solanaceae; genus Nicotiana; species Nicotiana glauca. Next base: position 115,346 of record MU675669.1, read on the forward strand.
TTGGCACACAGATTGAGTTGAGCAAATCATTCCTTCCTCAGACAGACAAGTAGTCTGAGCGGACCATTCGGATATGCTCTGAGCTTGTGTCATTGACTTTGGAGGCACGTGGGATCAGTTCTTGCCCTTAGTAGAGTTTTCCTATAACAACAGCTACCAGTCGAGTATCCATATGGCTCCTTATGAGGCTTTGTATGGTAGGCGGTGTCGGTCTCCGGTTGGATGGTTTGAGCCGGGAGAGGCTCGATTGTTGGGTATGGATCTAGTACAGTATGCCTTGGACAAGGTCAGGATTATTCAGGATAGGCTTCGCACAGCTCGGTCCAGACATAAGAGTTATGCAGACCCGTAAGGTTCATGATTTGGTTTTCATGGTGGGTGAGCGGGTATTTCTTCGAGTGTCACCTATGAAGGGCGTGATGAGATTTAGGAAGAAGGGAAAGCTTAGCCCTATGTTCAATTGCCCATTTGAGATTATTCATTGAGTGGGAGAGGTAGCTTACAGATTTGCGTTGCTGCCGAGCTTATCAACCATGCATCCAGTGTCTCATGTGTTCATGCCTCGGAAGTATCACAGCGATCCATCCCACGTGTTAGATTTCAGCATTGTCCAGTTGGACAAGGACTTGTCATATGAGGAGGTGTCGGTAGCTATTCTAGACCGACAGGTTCGTCAGTTGAGGTCGAAGAGTTTTCCTTCTTTTCGTGTTCAGTGGAGAGGTCAGCTTGCTGTCGCTTCGACCTGGGAGTCCGAGTCCGATATGCGGATCTGTTATCCCTATCTTAATCCCAACTCAGGTACTTCCTTCTTATGTCTGTTCGAAGACAAACAGTTGTTTTCGAGGTGGAGGATGTGATGACCCAAAAGGTGATTACTTGTTTTAGAAATTACGAGTCCTAAAAACCTCCCTTTTACCTCATCTTGATTTGCATGCATGCTCTGGACCTATATCTAGAAAGCTTTCAATGTTAAAAGATGAGAAATAGAAATTTCTAGAGTTAAAAATTTGATTTTTTGGTTGACTTTGGTCAGCATTTTGAGAAAACGAACCCGGGTCAGTGTTTCGATGATCCCGGGAGGTCCGTAATAAAATATAGGACTTGAGCGTATGCCCTAAAATGAATTCCGAGGTCCAAGCCTTAGAAATCAATTTTTGAAAGAAATTGTTTTGCTGAATTATCTAAGAAATAAAGAAAAGAATAAATGTTTGAAATCATTGGTATCAGGCCCGTATTTTAGTTTCGGAGGCCGGTACAAACTTGTTATAGTATTTGAATGATAACTGTGAAATTTGGTAAAAAAAATGGAGTCTATTTGACGTGTGTTGGACTTCCGGTGGAAGAGTTATTAACTTTAAGTGTTCTTGATGAAAAAGATAAGTTTTGAGGTTTAATTCATGGTTTTATACGTTATTTTGGTGATGTTATCGCACGAGTAGGTCCATAGGATGTTTTAGAGTTAGTATGCACACTTGATTTGGAGTCCCGAGGGCTCGGGTGAGCTTCGGGTAGGTTCCGGGATGCCTTAGGCTTAAAATATAGATGTTGCAGGTTCAGAGAAGTGCAAATATCTGAACCCGCCAGTGCGGTTCGCATTGGTTTTGTGCAGTCCGCGGTGGAGGCCTTGCAGCCGCACTCGATTTTGTGCGGTCCGCACAGGTTCATTGGTCCGACTTTGGAAGCCTATATCTTTTGATCTAAAAGAAATGTTGAGATGATTTAAAAACGAAAGTTGTAGCCCTTAGTGTCTACTTTCCTGAATGGTAATGAAATAATAATTTGGACATTTGTAGAGAATGTTATGGCCAAAATACTAAAGCATATCACTGGAGTCCACATGGAGAGCTCCGCGACCGCACTACTTTTTGTACGGTCCGCATGGGGGTCTGAGAGAGGTATATTTAAACGGGATTTTCTGTTATTTTTAATTTTTCAAAACCCCAAAAACATACGAGGCGATTTTTCAAACAACCTTTCTTCTCCAAAACATAAGTTAGTGATTTCTAACTCATTCTCTTTACTCCTTAACGACTTTTTACAAGATTTCATCCTAGAATCTAGGGTTTTCTTTGTGGAATTGGAAATTTTGGGGAAAAGACTAAGAATATTTAAATTTGGGGGATTTTGACATCAAATTAAGGTCGGATTCCAAAACTAATTATATATCCAAGCTCGGGGGTGAATGGGTAATCAGGTTTTGGCACGAATTTCGAGTTTGGACCAAGCGGGCCGGGGTCAATTTTTTACTTTTTGGGAAAAACTTTAGAAAACTTATTTCTAAGCATTATAATTGATTCATTTAGCATTTATTAATATAATTAAGTAACTTATGTCTAGATACGAGCGAGCTGGTGGTAGAATCAAGAGGTAAAGCGATAGTTGAGGCTTGAATTGTGTTCGTGGCATCGAGGTAAGTGTTTGGTCTAACCTTAGCTTGAGAGATTAGGAGTTTTATCCTATTTGCTACATGTTAATTGTTGAGTATGATGTATAGGCATGGTGATGAGTAACTATACGTTGGTGTCAAGCATGCCCGTGAGTCTTATACTATGATTAATGTGACTCTGCTTGTATTGTTCATGCCTTTTACAATGATTTGTATTGTTGAGCAAGGCTTGTGGAAGTAATATTGGTATTTGAATATTGAAGAACACTGGCTCAAGTTGTAAAATTAATTGTGGTTGTATAACTGGCAATTGAACCTTAAAGAGCATTGGCTCAAATTTTGAAGTAAATGTGAAAAGGAAAAGAGAATAGGATTTTTAATATTGTTCCCTCGCCATGATTCGATTGTTGTACTGTTGTTCCCTTGCCGGGATTTTATTGTGATTTTATTTATTTCCTTGCCCTTATTTCTTGTGATTATTGTTTTGGTAAGAGAGTGTTAAAGCACGATGGGTGATGTCGTGCACTTGTCCTTGATTTTCCTTAATCTTACTGATAATTGAGTTATGTTGTCCATTATGTTTATTTACTAATTTTTTGTTATTACTTGATTTATTATGATGTTATTGATTCCTTTGCTGCTATATTGTTGTTCCCATATTGTTCCCTAATCGGGGCTCCTTTGTGATTGGTGTTGAGTTGTATATTGGGATCAGTTTGCACGTCGCAACAATGTTATACATGGATTGGGTTGCATGCCGCAAAAGTATTTTATGATTTGGATCAGGTTGTGCGCCGCAACAATAAAGTATCAAAGTGGATATTGATTTGTTACTATATCCTTATTATTTCTGCTGCGAATTTTAAATTATTCTTTATGATTTTCTCCTATGTTACTGTTCGTAAATGATATTCCCCCACAGCGTGTTCCCTTCCCCTCTTTAACTGCTAGTTTACTTTATTATTACTTGCTATATATATGCTTTAACTGCACAGGTTTAGTTGGTAGTCTTGTCCTAGCCTAGTCACTACTTTGCCGAGGTTAGGCTAGGCACTTACCAGTACATAGGGTCGGTTGTGTTGATACTACACTATGCACTCTTTTGTGCAGATCCTCGTGTTGTATACTTCGGATCGCAGTGAGATTGTTGTTTCTTGTTCATCAAGTGACTCAAGGTAGTCCTGCAGGCGTCCACAAGCCTTAGAGTCTCCTTCTATCTACTATTCCTCTTTCTTTGATGATTTGTTTGATCAGTTTCAGGGTGCCAAGGTATTTTTGAAGATTGACTTAAGATCTGGCTACCATCAGTTGAAGATTAGGGCATCCGATATCCCTAAGACAGCTTTCCGCACTCGGTACGGGCATTATGAGTTCTTGATGGTGTCATTCGAGTTGACAAATTCCCCAGCACCTTTTATCGATTTGATGAACCAAGTGTTCAAGCCTTACTTAGAATCATTTCTAATAGTCTTCATTGATGATATTTTGATTTATTCTCGCAGCCGGGAGGAGCATGAGCAACATCTAAGAGTGGTTCTTCAGACTCTGAGGGATAGTCAGTTGTATGCTAAGTTCTCGAAGTGTGAGTTCCGGTTGAGTTCAGTTGCATTTTTGGGTCATGTTGTATCAGCTGAGGGTATTCAGGTTGATCCAAAGAAGATAGAGGCAGTAAAGAACTGGCCTAGACCAGCATCAGCTACCGAAATCCGGAGTTTATTGGGTCTGGCAGGCTAATATCGTTGGTTTGTGTAGGGGTTTTCATCTATTGCAGCCCCGATGACCAGGTTGACCTAGAAGAGTGCCCAGTTCAGGTGGTCGGACGAGAGCGAGGCAAGTTTTTAGAAGCTCAAGACAGCCTTGACTACGGCGCAAGTATTTATTTTGCCCACAGGTTCAGGGCCATATATAGTTTATTGTGATACATCTCGTATTGGACTTGGTACGGTGTTGATGCAGGATGGCAAGGTCATTGCCTATGCTTCGCGGCAGTTGAAGATTCATGAGAAGAACTATCCGGTTCATGATTTAGAGTTAGCAGCCATTGTTCATGCGTTGAAGATTTGGAGGCATTATCGGTATGGTGTGGCATGTGAGGTGTTCACGGATCACAAGAGTCTGCAGTACTTGTTCAAGCAGAAGGAGCTAAACTTGAGGCGGGGAAGGTGGTTGGAGCTGTTGAAAGACTATGATATCACCTTCTTATATCATTCGGGAAAGGCCAATGTGGTGGCCGATGCTTTGAGTAGGAAGTCAGCCAGTATGGGCAATCTTGCTTATATTCTAGTCGGTGAGCGATCACTTACTCTAGATGTTCAGGCTTTGGCCAATCAGTTCGTGAGGTTGGATGTTTCTGAGCCCAGTCGTGTATTAGCTTGCATAGTCGCTCGTTCTTCATTATTGGAGCGCATCCAAGATCGGCAGTTTGATGATCTCATTTGTGTATCCATGGAGACACGGTGCAGCATGAAAGTGCCAAGCAGGTTACATTAGGAGATGATGGAGTTTTGAGGCTGTAGGGTCGAGTTTGTGTGCCTAATGTGGATGGGCTTCGGGAGTTGATTTTAGAGGAGGCCCATAGTTTCCGGTACTCTATTTCATCCGGGCATCGCTAAGATGTATCAGGATTTGCGGAAGCATTATTGGTGGCAGAGGATGAAGAAGGACATTGTTTCACATGTGGCTCGGTGTTTGAATTGTCAGCGGGTTAAGTACGAGCATCAGATGCCCGGCAGTTTGTTCCAGAAGATTGAGATTCCTGAGTGGAAGTGGGAGCTTCGTTGTTGGACTCCCACGGACTCAGAGGAAGTTCGATGCAGTGTGTGTTATTGTTGATAGGCTAACCAAGTCAACACATTTCATTCATGTGGTAGTCTCAAATTCATCCGAGAAGTTAGCTGGGATCTATATCCGAGAGATTGTTCGTCTTCATGGTGTGCCCGTGTCTATCATTTCGGATCGAGGTACGCAGTTTATCTCACATTTCTGGCGAGCAGTTCTGCTGGAGTTGGGCACACGGGTTGAGTTGAGCACACCATTTCATCCTTAGACGGATAGGCAGTCCGAGCGGACCATTTAGATTTTGGAGGATATGCTCCGAGCTTGTGTCATTAACTTTAGAGGCTCGTGGGATTAATTCCGACCCGTAGCAGAGTTTTCCTACAACAACAGCTACAGTCGAGTATCCAGATGGCTCTTTATGAGGCTTTGTATATTAGGTGGTGTCGGTCTCTGGTTGGATGGTTTGCCGGGAGAGGCTCGGTTGTTGGGTACGGATCTAGCACAGTATGCCTTGGACAGTGTCAGGATTATTCAAGATAGGCTTTGTACAGCTCAGTCCAGGCAAAAGATTTATTCCGACCGTAAGGTTCGTGATTTGGTTTTCATGGTCGGTGAGCGGGTATTGCTTCGAGTGTCGCCTATGAAGGGCGTGATGTGATTTGGGAAGAAGGGTAAGCTTAGCCCTAGGTTCATTGGCCCGTTTGAGATTCTTGATCGAGTGGGAGAGGTAGCTTACAGACTTGCTTTGCCGCCGAGCTTATCAGCCGTGCATCCAGTGTTTCATGTGTCCATGCTTCGGAAGTATCACGGCGATCCATCCCACGTGATAGATTTCAGCACTATCCAGTTGGACAAGGACTTGTCATATGAGGAGGTGCCGGTACCTATTCTGGACCGGTAGGTTCGTCTATTAAGGTCGAAGAGTTTTCCTTCTGTTCATGTTCAGTGGAGAGGTCAGCTTGCTGAGGCATCGACCTGGGAGTCCGAGTCCAATATGCGGAGCCATTATCCCCATCTTTTTCCCGACTCAGGTACTTCCTTCTTATGGCCGTTCGAGGATGAACGGTTGTTTTAAAGGTGGAGGATGTGATGACCCAAAAGGTCATCACTTGTTTTAGAAACAAATCCAGTGTTCTGAGGCCTAAAAACTTCCTTTTTACATCACCTTGATTTGTGTGCGTGGTCCAGATCTATATCCGGAACGCTTTCTATGTGAAAAGATGTGAAATAGAATTTTCTAGAGTTAAAGATTTGATTTTTTGGTTGACTTTGGTCAACATTTTGAGCAAACGAACCGGGGTCCGTGTTCCGACGATCCCAGGAGGTCCGTAATATAATATGGGACTTGGGCATATACCTAAAAATGAATTCCGAGGTCCCAAGCCTTAGGAATCAATTTTTGAAAGAAATTATTTTTGCTAAATTATCTAAGAAATGAAAAAAAGAATTAATGTTTGAAATCATTGGTATCGGGCCCCTATTTTGGTTCCGTATCCCGATACAAACTTGTTATAGTATTTGAATGATAACTATGAAATTTGGTAAAAAAAATGGAGTCTTTTGTCGTGAGTTGGACTTTCGGTTGAAGAGTTATGAACTCTAAGTGTTCTTGATGAAAATGATGAGTTTTGAGGTTTAATTAATGGTTTTATACGTTATTTTGGTGATGTTATCGCATGAGTAGGTCCATAGGATGTTATTGAGTTAGTATGCACACTTGGTTTGGAGTCCCGATGGCTCAAGTGAGCTTCAGATAGGTTCCGGGATGTCTTAGGCTTAAAATATGGATGTTGCAGGTTCAGAGAAGTGCAAATCTCTGAACCCACCAGTGCGGTCTGCATTGGTTTTGTGTTGTCCTTGGTGGAGGCTTTGCGGCCGCACTCGATTTTGTGCGGTCCATACAGGTTCACTAGTCTGATTTCGAAAATCCTTTATCTTTTGATCTACAAGAAATTTTGAGATGATTGAAAAATAAAAGTCGTAGCCCTTCGTGTCTAGTTTCCAGAAAGGTAAAGAAATCATAACTTGGACATCTGCAGAAAAAGTAATGGCCAAAATACTAAAGTATGTCGCTGCTGTCCACATGGAGAGCTCCGCCGCTGCACTCCTTTTTGTGTGGCCCGCACGGGGGGTCTGAGAGGGATATATTTAAACGGGATTTTCAGTTATTTTTTATTTTTCAAAACCCCAAAAGCATAAGAGGCGATTTTCCAAACAACCTTTCTTCTCCAAAACATTAGTAAGTGATTTCTAACTCATTTTCTTTACTCGTTAACTTCTTTTTACAATATTTCATCCTAGAATCTATGGTTTTCATGGTGCAATTGGAAATTCTGGGAAAAACCTAAGAATATTGAAATTTGGGAGATTTAGACCTCAAATTGAGGTCAGATCCAAAATCAATTATACATCCGGGCTCGGGGGTGAATGGGTAATCGGGTTTTGATCCGAATTTCGGGTTTGGACCAAGCGGGCCCGGGGTCGATTTTTAACTTTTTGAGAAAAACTTTAGAAAAATTATTTCCAAGCATTAGAATTGATTCATTTAGCATTTATTAATACTAAGTAACTTGCGGCAAGATACGAGCGAGTTGGTGGTGGAATCAAGAGGTAAAGCCATAGTTGAGGCTTGAATTATGGCCGTGGCATCGAGGTAAGTGTTTGGTCTAACCTTAAATTGAGGGATTAGGATTTGTGTCCTATTTCTACGTATTAATTGTTGAGTACGACGTATAGGCATGGTGACGAGTATCTATAGGTTGGTGTCAAACATGCTCGTGAGTCTTATACTATGATTAATGTGACTCTGCTTGTATTGTTCATGCCTTTTGATGATTTCTATTGTTGAAAAAGGCTTGTGGAAGTAATATTGGTTTTTGAATATTGAAGAGCGTTGGCTCAAGTTGTAAAATGAATTGTGGAAGTATAACTTGCAATTGAACCTTATAGAGCATTGGCTCAAATTGTGAAGTAAATGTGAAAAAGAAAAGAGAATAGGATTTTTAATATTGTTCCCTCGCCGGGATTCGATTGTTGTATTGTTGTTCCCTTACTGAAATTTTATTGTGATTTAATTTATTTTCTTGCCCTTATTTCATGTGATGATTATTTTGGTAAGAGAGTGTTAAAGCACGAAGGGTGATGTCGTGCACTTGTCCTTGATTTTCCTGAATCTTGCTGATAATTGAGTTATGTTGTCTTTTAAGTTTATTTACTGATTTTCTGTTGTTACTTGATTTTATTACGATGTTATTGATTCCCTTACCGGGATATTATTGTTCCCTTATTGTTCCCTTGTCGGGGCTCCTTTGTGATTGGTGTTGAATTATATATTGGGATTGGGTTGCACACCGCAAAAATATTATATTTGGATCGGGTTGCACGCCGCAATAATATTATATTTGGATCTGGTTGCACGCCGCAACAATATTATATTTGGGTCCGGTTACATGCCATAGCAATATTATATTTGGATTGGGTTGTACGCCGCAACAATATTATAATGGGATTGGGTTGCACGCGCAACAGTGATATATGACATGGATTGGGTTGCATGCCACAATAGTGTTTTATGATTTGGCTCAGTTTGCGCACCGCAGCAATAAAGGATAAAAGTGGATATTGATTTGTTACTATGTCCTTGTTCTTTCTGGTGCGAATTTAAAATTGTTCTTTATGCTTTTTTCCTGAGTTATTGTTGGTAAATGATATTCCACCATAGTATGTCCCCTTCCCCTCTTTATCTGCTAGTTTCCTTTATTATTACTAGCTATATATATGCTTTAACTGCACAGGTTTAGTTGGTAGTCTTGTCCTAGCCTCGTCACTACTTCGACGAGGTTAGGCTAGGCACTTACAAGCACATGGGTCGGTTGTGCTGATACTACACTCTGCACTCTATTGTGCAGATCCCAGTGTTGTAGACTTCGGATCGCAGTGAGGTTGTTGTTTCTTGTTCATCAAGCGACCGAAGGTAGTCCTGCAGGCGTCCGTAGGCCTTGGCATCTCCTTCTATCTACTATTCATGTTTCTTTCATGCATTTCTAGAGATAGTGTTGTATTTATTTCTTTCAGACGTTTATTTGTAGTACTCATAGAGTGTCTGTAAAGTTGTAACACTAGTCTTGGGTAGATTTGTTATGGATTGGTATTAGTAGTATTATTAAAACTTTACAATTCAACCTTCCGCTTATTCAATTCTATTGTTATCTAATTGTTGTCTCTTAACTGTTTCGGATTAAAAATGGAAATAAGGTAAATAATTTAGTTGGTTGGCTTGCCTAGCTTTCACTATTAGGCGCCATCACGACTCCTGAGAGTGAAAAATCCAGGTCGTGACAAGTATACTTAAATTATTAGTGAACTCCAAAAGATCTATTTTTTCATGTTGATATTATATTTTATGAGAAAGCAACAAATAAAGTTTTAAATATAATGTATAAAGAAGATTTTCGTAATTTAGAGGATAGAAGTTTGTAATGAATAAGTATCAAATGAGCAGCAACAATAAGTATCGTATATATACTCAGAATATAGATGCGCAATTTAAAGATAAACAAAAAGTTGATCGAGGTAAACATTTTAATCTACTTTGATATATCCAATGCAGTGTAAGAAAAGTTTTAGTCACAATTTAATACTTTTATTTGCTAAATTATCTATTTATATTTATAGGTACTCACTTCATTTAAATTGTACAGTTTCAGAAAGATGGATTAGCAACCATCATTTCACTTTTTGTTTGTTGCTGCTAGGTATGCCATAATAGTTATATTGAATTTTATTAGTAAAGATATAGTGGCGTTATTTAAATGGAAAAATCAAACTATTATGGTGTTAAATTTTCTTATTAATTTCATGGCATATGATTGTGTTGTGATTAAATGTCACGATCCGGATTTTCCACCATCGGGATCTTGATGACTCCTAACTCTTAGAATGCTAAGCAAGCCAACTGATACAATTCTATCACGCTATCACTAACCAAACAGTAATTAACAAAAATTTAAACTAAACAATTAAGAAGCGTGGAAAATTTATTTACAGTTTAAAACACTAACATACGATTACCCAAAAGATCTGGTCTCACAATCCACAAACGTCTAAGAATTATTAAAATATTGGCTTAAAGGAAATACATCTATTCTCGGAATGAAAGAAAACAAAAATAAAACTAAGATAGATGGAAGGAGACTTCAGGGTCTGCGAACGCCGGCAGATCTACCTTGAGTCTCCTGATCGACAAAAGGCAGCAACCCAACTCTAATCACGACGTCCGGGACCGAAATCTACACGGAAAGTGCAGAGTGCAGTATCAGTATAACCGACCCCGTGTACTGGTAAGTGTCGAGCCTAACTCCGGCAAAGTAGTGACGAGGCTAGGACACGACAAATAATATAAACTTGTGCAGTTAAATCATATACGAAGGAATAACAATAACGAAAATTTAACATATAATAAGGGGAAAGGGGAAACATGCTGAGGGGAATATCAAATTCTGAAAGTAATGGGTACAGAAACCCAGTAAATGTCATGCTTGAACCAACGGAAATATTAACATAACAAACATATGCATGGCATCACCCTTCGTGCTTTTACTCTCGTCCTTACCATAAGAAACAACAGAAACTGCACGGCATCACCCTTCATGCATTAACTCTCTCATAACAGGCAAGACATCACCATTTGTGCATTATCAATATCAAAATACATCACGGCATCGCCTTTCGTGCATTAACACTCATAAAATATGACACGGCATCACCCTTCGTCCTTTATCACTCTCTCAAAAAATATTGGACGACATCACCCTTCGTGCATTACACTCTTCCTCACCCCAAACAACATAAATAATAACAACCCGGCAAGAGAATCATAAATAAACAACCTCGATTCATCATTTAAATTCACAATATCATTCTCAACTTGAATCAATACTCAACCAACATCCAAAACGGGGAAAAACATAATAAAAATTGTTTAACATGAAGATTTAACCAGTTAAAGCATGAATAGTACGTAATAAGGAATACAACAGTCACAAGTATAAGACTCACTCGTATGCTATGACCCCACAACAACGAATAGATACTCGTCATCTCACCTATACGTCACACTCAACAACTAAACATGTAGCAAATTAGGCAACAATGCCTAATCCCTCAAGCTAAGGTTAGCGACAACACTTGCCTCGATTCCACGGTCAAAATCAAGCCTCAATTACCGCTTTACCTCTTGATTCCACCTCCAATACACTCATATGTATCCACAATCAACTTAATATCATCAATTATTACTAAAGGAATCAACTACAATGCACAAATTTAGTTTTCCCAAACTTTCCCCAAAAAAGCCAAAAACCAACTCCCGGCTTGCTTGGTCAAAACTCGAATTTCGAGACCAAAACCTGATTACCCATTCACCCCCGAACCCTAATATACAATTGGTTTTGGATTCCAACCTCAATTTGAGGTCTAAATCCCTAAATTTCGATATTCCTAAGTTCTACCCAAAAACACCCAATTCCACTATGAAAAACCCTAGATTCTAAGATGAATTCTTGTAAAAGGATGAAATAGATTAAAAGACATGAGTTAAGAATCATTTACCTATGGTTTAGGGAAGAAATGGTCTTTGAAAAACTGCCTCTTGAAGTTTAGGGTTTGAAATTTTGAGAAATGAATCAAAAATCCCGTCCAAAATCATTTTTGAATAGTTGCAGTTATCGCATTTGCGATCAGGGGTTCGCAAATGCGAACATTCCATCGCCAATGTGGAGAATGTCCGGGAACTGCTACTATCACAAATGCAACTAGTTCCTATCGCAAATGTGATACTGAACTTCGCAATTACAAAGTTCCCCCCCCCTGCGCTACTGGTCGCAAATGCGATACACACATTTGCAAGTTGCGAAGTCTGCAGACCTGAAACATACCAGCAATTTTCTTAAGTTTCAAAACACTCTGTAACCATCCAAAACTCACTCAATCCCTCAAGTCTCCAAACCAAATATGCACACAAGTCTAAAAACTTCATACGGACCTGCTCGTGCAATCAAATCGCCAAAATAACATCTAAAACTACAGATTTAACACCAAAACTCAAGAAATCCTTAAGAACACTTGAAATTTGTATTTTCACAATCGGGCGTCTGAATCAAGTCAAATAAGTCTCATTTCTCACCAAATTTCACAAACATGACTTGAATAGCATATTAAACCTGTACCGGGCTCCGGAACAAAAATATGAGCTCGATACTAATGAGATCAAACGTTATTCAATTTCTAAAAATCATTATATTTTCAATTAACAATTTTCTTCAAAAAATCATTTCTCGAGCTAGGGACCTCGAAATTTAATTTCGGGCATATATCCAAATCCCATATTTTACTACAAACCCTCCCGGATCATCAAATCATGGGTTCGGGTCTGTTTATTCAAAATGTTGACTGAAGTCAACTTAAATAAATTTTAAAGGCAAAACTCAATATTTTCTCAAATTTCACATAAAGGCTTTCTGGAAATGCATTCGAACTGTGCACGCAAATCGAGGAGAAAGAAAATAAGGTTTTGAAGACCTCGGAACCCCGAATTGGGTTCTAAAACACGAGATGACCTTTTGGGTCATCACATTCTCCACCTCTAAAACAATCGTTCGTCCTCAAATGGACATAGAAAAGTACTTGAGCTAGTGAAAAGATGGGGATATCTGCTCTGCATATCGTACTCGGACTCCATGTAATTGCCTCGAAAGGCTAACCTCTCCACTGCACACAAACCGAAGGATAACTCTTTAATCTCAACTAAAGAACCTGTCGATCTAGAATAGCTACCGCCTCCACCTTATAGGTCAAATCCTTGTCCAATTGGATAGTGCTGAAATCTAATATGTGGGATGGATCGCCGTGATACTTCCGAAGTATGGACACATAAAACAATGGATGTACCACTGATAAGCCTGGTGGCAATGCTAGTCTGTAAGCCACCTCTCCCACTCGATCAAAGATCTTAAAAGGCCCGATAAACCTAGGGCTTAACTTGCCTTTCTTCCCAAATCTCATCACGACGTTCTTGGGCGACACCTGAAGCAACACTCTCTCTCCGACCATGAATGCCACATCACGAACCTTACGGTCGGCATAGCTCTTTTGCTTGGACTAAGCTGTACGAAGCCTATCCTGAATGATCTTAACCTTATCCTAGGTATCCTGTACTAAATCTATACCCAGTAACCGATCCTCTCCCGGCTCTAACCTTCCAACCGGCGACCGACACCTCCTACCATATAATGCCTCATTGGGAGCATTTGGATGCTCGACTGGTAACTGTTATTGTAGGAAAACTCCGCTAATGCTAAGAACTGATCCCAAGAACCTCCTAAGTCAATAACACAAGTGCGGAGCATATACTGCAAAAACCAAATAGTACGCTTGGACTGTCCATCCGTCTGAGTAAGAAATGTTGTGCTCAACTTGACCCGCATACCTAACTCATGCTGAACTCCCCTCTATAAATGCGAGGTAAACTGCGTACCTCGATCGGAAATGATAGACATGGGCACACCATAGAGATGAATGATCTCACAAATATAAATCTCTGCCAACCGCACCGAAGAATAGGAGACTATCATAGGAATGAAATGCACGGACTTAGTTAGCCTATCCACAATAACCCATACTGCGTCAAACTTCCTCTGAGTCCATGGGAGTCCAACAATGAAGTCCATAGTGATACGCTCCCACTTCCACTCACGAATCTGAATCTTCTGAATTGAACCACCAGGTCTCTAATACTCGTACTTTACTTGCTAGCAATTCAAACACCGAGCTACATATGCAACAATATCCTTCTCCATCCTCCTCCACCAATAATTCTGCTGAAAGTCTTGATATATCTTAGCGGCGCCCGGATAAATAGTATACCGGGAACTGTCGGCCTCCTTTAGCATCAACTTTACGAAGCCCGTCCACATTAGGCACACAAATACGACCCTGCATCCTTATAACTTCATCATCTTTAACTATAACCTACTTGGCATCTCTATGCTGCACCTTTCCCCTAAGGACAATAAAATGATAATCATCATATTGTCGCTCCCTGATATGCTCAAACAAAGAAGACCGAGCGACTGTACAAGCTAGAACACGGCTGGGCTCAGAAACATCCAACGTCACAAACTGATTGGCCAAAGCCTGAACATCTAAAGCAACCGGTCTCTCACCGACTCGAATATACGCAAGGCTGCCCATACTAGTTGACTTCCTCCTCAAAGCATCGGCCACCACATTGGCCTTCCCGGGATGATGCAAGATGGTGATATCATAGTCTTTCAATAGCTCTAACCACCTCATCTACCTCAAATTTAGCTCCTTCTTCTTGAACAAATACTGCAAAATCTTGTGATCCGTGAACACCTCACACGAGACGCCATATAGATAATGCCTCCAAATCTTTAGTGCGTGAACAATGGCTGCTAGATCCAAATCATGAACTCAATAATTCTTCTCGTGGATTTTTAACTGTCGCGATGCATATACAATAACCTTGCCACCCTATATCAATACCGCACCAAGTCCAATTTGAGATGTGTCACAATATATTGTATATGGCCCTGAACCCGTGAGCACTACAAATATTGGTGCCATATTCAAAGCTGTCGTGAGCTTCCGAAAGCTCGCCTCACACTCGTCCGACCACCTGAACAGGGCACCCTTCTAGGTCAACCTTGTCATTGGGTCTGCTATGGATGAAAACCCCTCCACAAATCGACGGTAATTACCCGCCAAACCCAAGAAAATCCGGATCTCTATAGCTGATGTAGGTTTAGGATAGTCCTTGACTACCTCAATCTTCATAAGATCCACCTAAATACCCTCTGCTGATACAACGTGACCCAAGAATGCAACTAAACTCAACCAAAACTCACATTTTCAAAACTTAGCAGATAACTAGCTGTCTCTCAGAGTATAAATAATTCATAAATCCTCGTCAATGGATACTTGTTCTTAATGGTGACTTTCTTCAACTACCGATAGTCTATCCATATCCTCATCGATCCATCCTTTTTCTTTACAAACAACATTGGCGCACCCCAAGGCGAGACATTGGGCCAAATGAAGCCCTTATCAAGAAAGTCTTTCAACTGCTCTTTCAATTCTTTCAACTCTGGCGGGGCCATATAATATGGAAGAATAGAAATGGGCTGAGTGCCTGGAGCCAAATCAAAGCAAAAGTTAATTTCCCTGTCGGGTGACATCCCCGGCAGGTCTGCAGGAAATACATCTAGAATGCACTAACCACCGGTACGGAATCCATGGAAGGAACCTCCTGTACTGGAATCGTGAACATAATCCAAATAAGCCAAACACCCCTTCTCGACCATACGCCGAGCCTTCATATAAGAAATAACCCTACTGGTAGAATGACCAGGAGTCCCTCTCCACTCCAATCGAGGCAACCCCGGTAAGGCTAAAGTCCTAGTCTTGGCATGACAGTCCAGTATAGCATGATTAGGTGACAGCCAATCCATCCCTAAAATAACATCAAAGTCAACCATATTGAGAAGTAGGAGATCTACACTAGTCCCAAAACCCCCAATAGTAACCACACATGAGTGATAAACACGATCTACAATAGTAGAATCACCCACCGGTGTGGACACATGTATAGGAGCACTCAAAGAATCACGAGCCACAACCAAATACGTAGAAAAATAAGATGACACATAGGAATATGTAGACCTGGGATCAAATAGAACTGAAGCATCGATCCTGCAAATTGAAATCGTACCTACGATAACAGCATCGGATGCCTCAGCCTCAAGACTGGCAGGGAAAGCATAACATTGAGGTTGGGCCCCACCACTCTTAACTATATCCCTGGGATGGCCTCCTGCTAGCTGGCCTCTTCTTCTAGCAGCCTGATCTCCACCTCGGCCTCTAGCTTCTTGACCCCTACCTCTATCTAGCTGAGCGGGTGGTGGAACATCTGGTGCTAGAACCATAGCACGATAACCCGGATGCTGAGAACTGCTCTATGATCGAGGGTAAAATCTAGCAATGTGCCTCGGCCGCCACAAGTAAAATAAGACCTTGGCTGTTGTGACTGCTGACCCTGAAACTGACCCTAATGACCTGAGTAACCACCCTTAAAACTCTAAAGAGGAGGTGAACTGATAGGAGCTAGTGGTGCACTACAGGGTAGCAGATCAAAATATTGTATATGAGAGCCACGGCCACCTGAAGCACCGTGAGAATCCTAAAGTGCTGAATGAGATGTCCTGGGAGGATGTTCTCTACCAAAAGAATCCCTGCCTCCAAACGAGGCACCACTGAACCTAAAAAATGATGAAGCCTCTTGTCACACACTTGATCACTCCCCTAAGCTAAAACCATCTCAACTCGCCTGGCCACATTAGCCGCATCCTGAAAAGAAATCTCGCTTCCTGTCTCCTTAGCCATCTGCAATCTGATAGGTTATGCGATTCCCTCAATAAACCTCCTCACCCTATATCACACTCTCTCGGTAGGGAGTATAAGAAGAGCATGGCGAGCCAAACAAACAAGCCTAGTCTCGTACTGAGTGACTGTCATAGAAACCCTATTGAAGATACTTGAACCGCGTGCGATAGTTCTCTCTCTGAGTGACAGGAAGGAACTTCTCGAGAAATAGCTGAGAGAACTAGTCCCAAGTCAAAGCAGGTGACCTAGCTGGTCTGGCCAAACAAAAGTCACTCCACCATTTCTTGGTAGAACCTAACAGACGAAAAGCAGCAAAGTCAACCCCACTGGTCTCCACTACCCCCATGTTATGTAACACCTCATAACAACTGTCCATATAGTCATGTGGATCCTCTGAAGATGTACCGCTATAGTGAATGGTGAAAAGCTTGGTAAACATGTCCAACCTCTACAAAGAATCAAAGAACATAGTTGATCTATCACCGATATGTGTTGTAACACCCGACGGAACTACTTCAAGTGGCTGAGCTACTCCTACTAGCTGAGCTGCTAGAGTCTAAAACTGAGGAGCCATCTACTCCGGAGTATGGGTAACGGGAGTCTGAGCTCCTCCCCCAGCCTGAGAGTCGGCTGGTGCTACAAAAATTATGCCAGTTTGAGCTACGTTATCCATAAGGCCCACTAGGCGGACCAAAGCATCCTGAAGTACCGGGGTAGCAATGAACCCCTCTAGAACCTGAGCTGGCCCTACCGGAACGGTCTGAGCCGGAACCTCATCATCAAACTCTACATGAGGCTCCGCCGCTGGTGCTGCTGCTCGAGATCTAGGCTGAGCCTTGCCTATGCCTCGGCCTCCAGCATGGCCTCGGCCTCATCCTTTGCCCCTCGTAGGAGCTGCCACTGGGTGCTCGGGCTACTGATCAGCTGATGAAGGGGTACGTGTTCTCGCCATCTGCGAAAGAACAGAGTAGAAGTTCAATTAGTATTGAGAAATCAAATCACACGACAGAGAAGAATAGTTGTGAAGTTATTCCTAAATTCTGTAGCCTATGGGGGATAAGCACAGACGTCTCCATACCGATCCCTCAGACTCTACCTAGCTTGTTCGTGGATTATAAGACCTAGGCAACCTAGTGCTCTGATACCAACTTGTCATGACCCGGATTTTCGACTATCGGGATCGTGATGACGCCTAACTCTTAGAATGATAGGCAAGCTAACTGATACAATTCTATCAGATTATCACTAACCAAATAATAATTAACAAAAATTTAAGCTAAACAATTAAGAAGTGCAGAAAATTTATTAATAGTTTAACACACTAACACATGACTACCGAAAAGATCTGGTGTCACAATTTACAAACATCTAAGAATTTCTACAAATACTGGCTTAAAGAAAATACATCTGTTCTTGGAATGAAAGAAAATATGAATAACACTAAGATAGATGGAAGGGAACTCCAGGGTCTGCGAACGCCGACAGATCTACCTTGGGTCTCCTGATGGACTGAAGGAAGCAACCCAACTCTAATAACGAGGTCCAGCACTGAAATCTACACAGAAAGTGCAAAGTGTAGTATCAGTACAACCGACCCTATGTACTGGTAAGTGCCGAGCCTAACCTCAGCGAAATAGTGAAGAGGTTAGGACATGACAAATAATATGAACACGTGCAGTTAAATCATATACGAAGAAATAACAATAACGGAAATTTAATGGATAATAACGGGAAGGGGGGAAAATGCTGAGGGGAATATCAAATTCTGAAAGTAATAAGGTATAGAAAGCCAGTAAATGTCATGCTTAAACCAACGGAAATATTAACATAACAAACATATGTATGACATTACCCTTCATGCTTTTACTCTCGTCATTACCATAAGAAAAGAAACGGCACGACATTACCCTTCGTGCAATAACTCTATCATAACAGGCACAACATCACCCTTCATGCATTATCAATATTAGAATACGGCATGGCATCACCCTTCGTGCATTAACACTCATAAAATATGACACGGCATCACCCTTCGTAATTTATCACTTTTTTACAAAACATTTCGAGCTTTACACTTTTCCTCACCCCAAACAACATAAACAATAACAACCTGGCAAAGGAATCATAAATAAACAACCTCGATTCATCATTTAACTTCACAATATCAATCTCAAATTGAATCAATACCCAACCAACATCCAAAATGGGGATAAACATAATAAAAATTGTTTAACATGAAGATTTAACCAGTTGAAGCATGAATAGTATGTAATAAAGAATACAACAGTCACAAGTATAAGACTCACTCGCATGCTATGACCTGATAACAACGTATAGATACTCGTCACCTCACCTATATTTCGCACTCAACAACTAAACAGGTAGCAAATAAGGCAACAACTCCTAATCCCTCAAGCTAAGATTAGCCACAACATTTACCTCGATTCTACGACCAAAATCAAGCCTCAATTACCGCTTTACCTCTCAATTCCACCTTCAATCCACTCGTACCTAGCTACAACCAACTCAATATCATCAATTATTGCTAAAGAAATCAACTACAATGCATAAATTTAGTTTCTCCAAACTTTCCCCCAAAAAGCAAAAAACCAACCCCTAGCCCGCTTGGTCAAAACTCGAAGTTCGTACCAAAACTTAATTACCCATTCACCCTCGAGCCCGAATATTCAATTGTTTTGGAATCCAACCTCAATTCGAAGTCTAAATCCCTAAATTTCAAAATTTCTAAGTTCTACCCAAAAACACTCAATTTCGCCATGAAAAATCCTAGATTCTAAGATGAATTCTTGTAAAATGATGAAATAGATTGAAAGAAATGAGTTAAAAATTATTTTCCTATGATTTAGGGAAGAAATGTTCTTTGGAAAACTATCTCTTGAAGTTTAGGGTTTGAAAATTTGCGAAATGAATCAAAAATCTCGTCCAAAATCATTTTTGAACAATTGCAGTTATCGCATTTGCGATCAGGGGTTCGCAAATGTGAACATTCCATCGTAAATACGGAGAATGTCCTGGACCTGCTACTATCGCAAATGCAAATACTTGTTCGCAAATGCGACATGTTCCTATCGCAAATGCGATGCTGAACTTTGCAATTGCAAAGGTCCCCACCCAGCCCTATTGATCGCAAATGCGATGCTCGCATTTGCGAGCCAGACTTCGCAATTGCGAAGTCTGCAGGCCTGAAACATACCAGAAATTTTCTTAAGTTTCAAAACTCTCCGTAGCCTATCCAAAACTCACACGAACCCTCGAGACTCTAAACCAAACATACACACAAGTCTAAAAACATCATACGAACTTGCTCGTGCGATCAAATTGCCTAAATAACGTCTAAAACTACGGATTTAACATCAAAACTCATGAAATCCTTAAGAACACTTGAAATTTTTATTTCCACAATCGGACGTCTGAATCACGTCAAATCAGTTCTCACCAAATTTCACAGACATGACTTAAATATCATATTAAATTTGTACCGGGCTCCAAAATCAAAATACAGACCCGACACCAATGAGATCAAACATTATTCAATTTCAAAAAATTATTATATTTTTAGTTAAAACATTTCTTCAAAAATTCATTTCTCGGGTTAGGGACCTCGGAATTCAATTCCGGGCACACGCCCAAGTCCCATATTTTACCACGGACCCTTCGGGTCTGTCAAATCTCGATTGTAGGTCCATTTACTCAAAATATTGACCGAAGTCAACTTAAATCAATTTTAAAGGCAAAACTCAATATTTTCTCAAAGTTCACATTAAGGCTTTCCGGAAATGCGTCCGGACTGCACACGCAAATCGAGTAGAAAGAAAATTAGGTTTTAAAGACCTCGAAACTCTGAATTGAGTTATAAAATACGAGATGACCTTTTGGGTCATCACATTAAAAAAATTATAAACCATCTACATTTCAATTTTTTTCTCTAAATGAGGTAATTGATTTTGGCTTACGGTTATTATCTTCTGACTTGATAAGTAGATAAATAATTTCATAAAGGGAGAGTTTGTGCACATACTTCAGCGTCAAGCAAGGGTTTTGTAAAAGAAGCACGAAATACAGTGGAGTCATGATGCACAAATTTGGACGATGGGAAGCTCGCACGGTGTAGTTTCTCAAAAAAAAATTACTAACCACTTATCTTACCATATCTTAGGAATGTCATAATATCGGCGACATAACTATTAAATAGTTTTCTTGATATTTTTTAATATCATTATATAGATTTAAAAATAAATAAAAATTGTGTAATTGGATATACGCATGCAGGTATATCTATCTTGGACTGATTGACAGCAATATGTAAGATGCAAGATCTGAAAATCATAACTTTACTCTCCCTTCCCTTTTATGTTATGTCATTTACACTTTTAATATTGACAGGATTTAATTTTGACCCACGATGTATGATCAAACAACTATAAAGTGCAACAAAAGGGAGGCCAACACTAATTTTAAACTAAGCACATATGAAGGGGAATTAAGTTCTGAGGTTGATAATGAAGGTAGCATATTATGTTCTGTACTTATCAGTTATCATATTTAACGACATATTTTTTTCATTTTTGCTCGGGAGCCATCCATAATCTAATGAATTAGGGAAAAGCCCCATCTATTTTATATGATGACGGGCATGGCATGACATACCAAATGAAAAATATTGAATTTTGGCATACCTCATATAGTTTGACAGAATAATGGAGACATGATAATTTCGTGGCATGCTTTTCATTCGAATTTTCTTGAATCACAGAGTTATGAGATATTTGACAAAGGAATTTGGTAGTTTATAGTTTAATCAATAAGCAAGATTTCTTATTTACACACCTTTTATGCAGCAATCTCCCTCTACCACAATGGAAAATAAATTGGAAAAAATGCATAAGTACCCCCCTTATCTATACCTGGATTTTCAGCTACACACTTTTTCTTTGTGGAAATCCTATTACCTCCGTAAACTTATTTTAAATGTAATTATTTGCATCTTTAACGTTAACAATCAAACTCTTGGTAAGTGTTGAGCTACTCGCGCCCTACATGTATTTTTAGTACTTTTTTTATTCTTTCTTCTTTTTCTTATTCTTCTTTCTTATTTCTTATTATTCTCATTTTTTGGTTATTTCATTCTCTTACTTTTGCTTTTGGTCACCGGAGGCATAAAATGATGGTCTTCGGAATTTCACAAATACTATTTTTTCCGGCGAATTTTTTTTTTCCAGCGATAGATTTTTATCCCGATCTAAGTGTGTTTTATTTTATATATATAAACTTTTCTTGAAAGTGTAATTTATGTGTGAGAGGAAGAGCAAAAGAAATAAAAATGAATATATCATTTTTTTTCCAGCGTGAGAAGGTTTTCCAATGATGAATTTTTCCCCCAAATCTGAGTGTGTTTTGATTTGCTTATAAATAGATCTTTTTGAGAGTTTAATTTGTGTGTGAAAAGAAAAAACGGAAGAAAAACAGTTAGACAAAGTCGCCGGTGAATGAATATCCGCCGGAATTAGAGAAGAAACAAAAAAAAGTAAAAGAAAAAAGAAAAATAAAAAGGAAAAGGAAAAGGAAAAGAAAAAGGGTAAAAAGGTAAGGAAAAATGGTTTAAAAAAAAATCTGAAAATCGTTTTTTCTTGCTTCTCGCTCTCCTTTGGGAGAGTGAAATACACACACTCTGCCACGTCAGCGTTAAGGGTATAAATAATTCCATTTAAAATAAGTTTATGGAGGTAATAGGATTCCCGCAAAGAAAAAGTATGTAATTGAGAATTCGGGTATAGGTCAGGGGGTACTTATGCATATTCCCAAATAAATTGCGTCATGGCCCAAATGTTGATTAATCTTCCTCTTCCTTCAATAGAGTTAATACCAGTATCATTCTAATGTTTAAGGTATATTATTTGCCAAATTTGACTGAACCATTTTGAATTATTGTCAAGCCGTAAAAATAATAGTGACTGCGAAATAAAAAATTACTAATTGTCATAGTCTGCCAATTGTTTGGATAAGTTTGAGCTTTTATATAGCAATTTAAAGTTTATTTGAACCAGTGATTCGCAATTGTCAATTTTTATGTTAACTCAAATTGTTTTCACTAAACTATTATAAGGCTTTTAATCGGCTCTTAATGTATTTAGTTTTTAACTTTTAAGTGACACATGGTTACGAGACACCCCTCTGATAAAGTTTAAAATCACTCTAATTTGTAATATTCATCACTTTTTCTGATTATCAGTTCCGGATGAGATGTTTAATTGGAAGTGAAAGACATAAATTCTTATTGGTTTTCATTTTCAAGAAGATATTCGCAGATAAAGTATAGTCTATAATATTAATATTTGATAGTCATACCTAAGTGATTCTCCTGTATTAGATGTAGTAAAAACAAAACTAAGAATTTTTAATTTCTTGATTTTCCTGCAACAAAATACAAACAGTAAACCTTATAACACTGTCACTACTTCTCTTTTCGGGGCTCGATGTTCTAGTATTTCTGGGTAGGTTGTCATATGGGTATCAATACGTGCTAATGTTCGGCAACAAGACGGTATGCTCGAGAGGTTTTACAGGTTCTTTTTTTAACTTCTCAAAATAATGTCAACAACAGCAACGCTAAGGTCCTTTATTATATAAATTGACTTGAGATTTTTTTTATGTAGATAGCTATTCGTCCTGGTAGATTTTTCAGCATTGGTAGTCGTTGGAATGACTGCAATGGGTGCTGCCATCCTTTATGCAACTTTGTATGTGTGGTTGAGGGTGGATTCACTGTCTTCTCCTCTATCATATGTTAATACACTAAAGCTTACTATTTGCTAGCTAGCGATGAATTATGTGTTGATTGAACTTGAAAACTGAGTATAAATAATAGCAACTGCTTCGGTCTCTATCTTTCCATCTATAATGCATTTTTTCATATTAAAAAACTTTAGGGTATAGTTTAAATATTTTTAAACCACGTGAATGATTTGGCAAACATACTATAAATTGGATGAACATGTATTGCTGGTGAACTCCATGAACCAAGCAAGAATACCGTTGCATGTTTCATTGCTGCACAAGTATTCTTAATTACACACTTAATGATGCATTCATAAGGTAATAATACATTATTCTTTGCTAATCTTCAAACTGAATTCTATCAACAACTTAGGCTGCCAGAGAAGAGGCAAGTTCTATTAATAACATTATCGCACATGCATTTCATTAATTCAAAGTACAGCACAACTGAAGATAATGTCTTAATTACTGTGAATTACACATATGTTTAACTGTCCTTTATTTTTTCTGATCAGAACTTGAGACAAAAATTTCTGATTTTTCAAGTGGACTAATCCTTTAAAACCAAGTACTTCTTTAGCATTATTCCAATATGTTGTAATAGCTCAACTATCCAAATGTATAATTCAACGGTGAGTAAACTTGAAAGCTATCACCTACAAAAAAGAATAAAAAATACGAGTAGGTATTGTTTAGAGTCAAGATCACATAATACCGATATGTAGAATTGAGCACTCACCAATTATGAAAACTCCTAAGATTACGGCATATGGGTAGAAGAGTTTCCTGATGGCAGATGCATGCTGATCTCCAACTCAAAGAAATGGATTCACCGAATCATTACAGAGAAGATATTCTTGGAAACTATATATCATGTGGTAGAATCCATATTTTTTGCAGTAGAGACAATAATTTTCCATCAGTGTGGAAGGCATGCACCTTATACTTCAGTGTTGGAATCAATATAGATACAATCCCAATCTTACAGAACGACATTGGCGAGAGAAATTAAAAGGACCATCTGATCTTTCTTTGCTGCTCGGACCATTTGATCTTTCTTTACTGCTCTTCATTATAATCTGTCATTCATACCATGAAGCAATGAAGCTACATATACAGTAGCACATCAGTAAAAAGATTTAGCTAACTTCAACAGATGAATTAAGAAAGATAAATACTTTATATATCTGTCAAGTTGCTTTCTTTCATCGGTAAATACAAAGAAAGTGAACGATGAACTATTATTCAATGTGACTTCTTTCCTTATAAATTGTACTCCAAATTTGATGTTTAATTTTTCTTTTATTGTTTATAACTCTTGGAGAGCAACATACGTCTAAGCTAGCTTCACTGCTTTTGGAAAAATTTCTTGGAATAGTGCTGCCATTTGGTCTTGAATCATACTTAGGCCCCAATATTAGCCCCAACGAAATTCATCTATTTATTTTTTATTTTAGTTCTTTTGAATTCGATTGCTAAATATAATTTGCAATATGCATATATTTTTATTATCTCTCTCTGCTCTCTTTTTCTTTGAATTGATTCGCGCATTGCGCGGGTACGTATACTAGTAATAATAATAAGAAGAATGAACAAAAATAAACAACTCAATTTATAGGCACGAATGTTGCAAATTCCAAATATTCAAATTGATTAATCCGAAACAGAATTTAAACAATCCGATTCAATCTGAGCTTATTTGAATTGTTATTTTTTCAATCTAAAAACCAAAAAATTTAAACGTAATATTCATATACAATCCGAACGGTACGAATGCCCACTCCTAAGCTTGTTCACGTACATTTTGGGATAGAAAGTAGTCTTCTCAAGTAGTTGTTAAATTCAAGAGTTTTTGTTAAATAATTTTAATTCTGATAATATTTGATATAGCTAAACGGAAGTAATGAGTCGTGATATTACAGTTTGAATAGTAACTTTTAATTTTGATAGTTCCGCATCAAATGTGTAAATGGCCCCTTTACCTGGTACTATTTTCAGGCCCTTCTTTTATATGCCACTGTATAAATACATGGCAGATTCATTAATCGAAATACAAAAACTGAATAAGGAATTTATAACGTGGGCTTCTCTTTGTTACTTCTTTTAGAAAGACAACTCATTTTGTGATTCCAGCCGTAACTACCAAAACGAAGGATAAAAAAGGGGAAAAGGGTCATTTATATTTCTCTACTTTTAAATATTGTTTATATTTGACCTCCGTTATACTTTGCATTCAAATATAGCCCTATCGTTAATAAATTTATCACAAATACCCCTAACCCTAAAGAAACCTCCATCACCAACCGCCACCATTCCAATCTTATTCTCCATTCCCTCATCCGTTCACCACCAATATCTTCACCGTCTGACCTGCTAAAATGATGAACCACCATTATCTTCACGTCCAACCTCCATTATTCAAGATTGTTAGGCTCACCTCAAGTATTATTGTTAGGCTCACCTCAAGCATTTAACCTCAAGCATATCTTCAAAAAAAAAAAGGTAAAAATCACCGCTTCCTTTTTACCATAACCACCACTATTATTCCGCCCTTCACTGCCTAATGTAAACACAGTTAGAATTCATCTTTAAGACTTCAACCCACAAGAGAGAAACTCAACCACCCTCTTCATTTGAGATCCGTAGTCGAGAACACTACCAACAACCTTCCTTTGGTGGGTCTTCTCAAATTCAAAATATCCTCCGATGGTGTACGCTATTAACTAAACATTGAATTTGAATCCAACGCAAATGAAATTTTTGTTGATTTTGATACTTTGGAGCAATTAAATTGTTACAATTTTATAGCACTAGAAATATTGGGAGAATTAGAAACAAGCATTGAAAAATATCATACTCAATAAAAATTCCTTCAATCTCATTTCTCTCTTGAAAATGAGAAAAAAATTAACATTCTTTGATGTTCATTAATGTTCCATTTTGTTTATCTTGCAAAAAAATTTTATGATTGTTTTGCGAATTTGGTGGTCTGCACTGATCTTTTATATCTTGATTGTATAGAGTTTTCAAATTTATAATTGTCTAAGAGTTTAGCTTCTTATTTGGACTGAATTGGTAGTTAGTATTTTCTAGCTAAATATATGGGTTGAAATATGAAGCTAAGGTGAAGAAGGAAGTTATTGAATTATGGAGAAGAAGATTGGAGGGGCAGCGGTTTGTTAACGATAGGGGTATATTTGCACGTAAAGTATAACGGATGTTAAATATAAATTATATTCAAAAATAGAGGGATATACATTACCCTTTTCCCGATAAAAAAGTATTACTAATGGCGGATGACGGGGCATATTAGATTTAGGTTTAAGAAATTGCAGAGTTACTAGATCAATTATAGATTTTACAATTAGAAAATATAACCCCCCCCCCCCCCCCCCCNACGTCTCAAAGTGTGTGCAAGCCTCTGTAATTGGATCTCTACACACTGTACAATTCGCATTAAATAATCTTTAAAACAAAGTTTAGATAATCGGTTTGCCAAAAAACTGCCCAAATTCTCTCTCTTCTTTCTCTCTCCAAACGTCAATGGCGAATCCAAACTCTGCATAACCCTTTGCAACTGTCCAACCTTTACTTATATATCTGTATATAACGGAATTACGCTCGCTCACACTTTCACTCGCATTCTTACTATCTGGTAATCTAACATTCCTAATCATTAGTTTTGTTCAAGTGTGATTCCAAAATTTAGTGCTAACGAGTTGAAAGTATATAAAATTGTTTTCTGTTCACGTGATTTTGAACCAAAACAATGAGTTTAGTTGAATCCACTGCAAAAGGCTTGATTAGTCCCTCTGACTTTGTTAGATATCGACTTTATATAATGTAATTTTATTATAGTGTCAAAGTTGATTCGGATCTGATCTGTGTTGAGATGTTGTTACCTCTCATGCTGGAATGCTGGAAAATTTGACTCAATTGTGATTAGGATGTTCGTTTCAGCTGCTTTCTTTTTTTCTTCCTCTTTATTTTTATTGATCTTAGGTGGATTTTGTGTTCTTGATCTGTATTTAAGGCCCTTTTCAGCTAGAAGTACTGAAAGTTGGATTATCAATAGTGATTATTCGTTTTTTTTTTTTTTGTTATGTGTCTATTTTCGTGCATCTTAGTGATAAAAATTGTGTTTTGATATGTATAACTGTGTTTGAGGTGAAGGGGAGCCTTGGGGCAACGGTAAAGTTGTGTCCGTATGACCTATGAGTCACGAGTTCAAGCCATGGAATCAACCACTGACCCTTGTGTCAGAGTAGACTGCATACATTAAATCCCTTGGTGTTCGGCCCTTTCCCGTACAGTATGTAAATGCGGAATATTTCGTGTACTCTCCTCCACTCCCCCCTTTTTTTAATCTGTGTTTGAGGCCTTTTTCTGCTTGAATTGCTGAAAAGTGGAACATCAATTGTGCTTGCCGTGTTAGTTTCTGGTGATTCTTTATGTATTTTTGTTGGTAAATTTTCCCCTTTTTATTGATTTTAGAATTGATTTTCTTTTTTTTTTTTGCAGGTTCATTCTTCCGTATAGTTGCTGGATTTGAGTTATTTTGCTTTTGAGCATAGAGTTCAGAGTTGTTTCAGAATTGTCATTTTATAGGGCAGTTGTGTTTTAGAGGACTTTCAAGTCCATTTTGAGAGTGGTAATTCATGCATCATTACCATCCGGGAGGAGTTTTGGTTGATAAGGATTTGCTTGTTTTAGTTTCCTATTGCAGACCTATAGGATTGAGATTGGGCTAATTGTGATCTTGGTTATCTGATTGGTTTGGTATAAGTTTGGAAAATCATTCTTGTAAGGAAGTTAGGTAGAGTTCGAATGCTAGTTGAAATTGCTCACATTTTGGGCGATATATATGGGAGATGGTATCAGATAATAGCTTATAGTTTTCACAGTTCTAGGAGGTTCAGATTGAAGCAAATAGCTAGCACATTGTGAACTTCTCAACTTGAATTATCTAGAGGTTACAGAAACTCGGACATGAAAAGCCCTTTGCCTAACAAATTTTCTAAAACTTTCCGGACTAGACCGCAATTCAACTGGTTACTCTTCTGTCTTGTCAGTGTCTTGGTGGTAATAGCATTGCTAGGATCATCTTCTTCAAGTGCCTTTAACTCAGTAACTTCCTCTGTGAAGCCTGATATCTATACGAATTACAGAAAGCTCAAGGAGCAAGCGAGAAGTGATTATTTAGAGCTAAAAAGCCTTTCTGTGGGAGAAAATCAGATAAAGGATGTTGGTCTTTGTGGTAAGGAAAGAGAGAATTATGTGCCTTGCTACAATGTGTCTGCAAATACTTTAGCTGGGTTTAAAGATGGGGAGGAGTTAGATCGGCATTGTGAGTTATCAAGAGAACATCAATATTGTTTGATTCGTCCTCCTAAGGACTATAAGATTCCGCTGTCTTGGCCAGCAGGTAGGGATGTAATATGGAGCGGAAATGTGAAGCTAACCAAAGATCAGTTCCTTTCTTCTGGAAGCATTATGAAAAGGTATAGTTAATTAAATTATCTTGTAGATGATGTTAAACATGTCAAATTGCGTACTTCACGTGCTAGAAGGATGAATGCATCTGTTTTTAAGTTTCCGAATTCTTCTGGATTGATTCATTTGTAGGAATAATCTTGAAGTCTTTATATGAGGTGACAACTTTCATTCTACCTTATAATGACTTTTGTTTTCTCCAGGCTAATGTTACTAGAAGAGAATCAAATTGCTTTCCATTCACAAGATGGGATGATTGTCGATGATGTCAAAGATTACTCTCACCAAATTGCAGAGATGATTGGGCTGGGAAGTGACACAGAATTTCTTCAAGCTGGTGTAAGTAAATCTTTTGTTCATCTTTCCATAAGCTACTTGATTGAGCCCTTACTAGTTTCCAAAGAATCAATGCTTCTAGTATGCTACCAGTTTCATAGTGTTGGAACTCTGACGCAGAACCATAATTCTACTCTAGAATAAAAGATTTTTCTGTGCTGAATTACAGGTGCGTACTGTACTAGATATTGGTTGTGGATTTGGTAGCTTCAGTGCCCACCTACTCTCGTTGAACTTGATGGCTCTTTGTGTGGGAGCATATGAGTCATCCGGAAGCCAAGTTCAGCTAACACTCGAGAGAGGACTTCCTGCAGTCATCGGAAACTTTATTTCAAAACAACTACCATTCCCATCATTGTCGTATGACATGGTTCATTGTGCTCAGTGTGGAATCATTTGGGACAGCAAAGGTATTGTCCTTGCTGGGTTTTCATGAAGTGTGTATCCCATTCTCATTATCGTTTAATGTGGACTGACCTGATTTACCGCCAGTAGTTTGTGAAGATTTGTTTCATTAAGTATTCTTCAGTTTACCTAATTATGATACTTACTTTATTTTACTAGTCTATTTTATGCTGTGAGAAAAAAACTTCACAACTATTGAAGTATTGATCCACGGTATCTTCTACACTATCTACTTTCCAACAAAACTCTTTTACAGTCAAAACATCTTCGCCAAAATAAAATAAGTCTGGTCGATAAGGCCAATCTCGCTAGAAAGGTTTGGTGATACTGCTGATAAAGTTTTTGTTCTAATTTAAAATTCTGCCCCTGCAGTCTCACCAAAGTGTAACTGCCACTAGCTGCTGCCCTGGAAGTTTGGTGATACTGCTAAGCTAAAGTTAAATATATCTTCACATTTAGACACCTTCATCTTTTTCGGATAGTGATGAGTTCTAGTTTTTGTTTGTTTATTGGATTCCTCAACAACCATCAGTATGGTAAATTCTGAGAATTTATACCTGAAACAAGTCTGTAATGGCATGAAACTAATAATGATTTGGTGAAACAGATGAGCTGTTTCTTATTGAAATTGACCGTGTACTCAAGCCTGGAGGCTACTTCGTTTTGAGCTCACCCATAACACGGAAGCAGGGTAGTCCAACCAGTTCAAAGAAGGGAAGCATATCTACCCCTTTGGAAGAGACCACTAAGAAGCTTTGTTGGTCTCTATTGGAACAGCAAGAAGAAACTTTGGTCTGGCAGAAGACGGTTGATTCACAGTGCTACACATCTGGGTAAGGCTAACGAGAAAGCCTAGGTCAAGTACTCCCTCTATATTCTGTTTTGTATATCCTTGAAACTACTTTTGACTTCACTTTATTCAGTTGAAAATAGTAAAATTAGAATAATAATAATTTAAATGAAAGTTACAACTGATTGCGGAGTACTGGACTCAGGAATATATTTAGACTAATTTTTGGGTTTAAAAACCTTTTTTCCCCCTCAATCTTTCTGAAGGGGAAAAAAATACATTTTATAAAATACTTGCCTTTTGTAAGTGTGTGTGGTCAGCTTTGAAATAATTCACATTTTATTGACCAGTTACTTCTATAAGCTCCACTTCTACCCCTCCCACTCACACGAAAAAGTAAAGAAGAATAAGCTCTCTCTTCATGTTCAGACTTTGATGTAGATGTCTTCCATTTCTGTTCTATTTTTCAAGTTATGCTTTTACATTTTCAGTTTTCTTTTTTTCCCAGTTGACCTTGTCTAATTGGCTTTTGTTTTTTGATGCAGCAAGCAGGGTATGGTACCACTTTGTAAAGGAGAGGATATGCAACTGTACTACCAGCCACTTGCACATTGTATATCTGGAACAGGCAGCGATCGATGGGTTCCAATTCATAGCAGATCTAGTTCACTGAACTCAACTGAGCTTAAAGTTCATGGCAAGTTTATTTGAATAAAATTGGTTTGTCAACTTTACTGTCATCTTCTAATTTCCTGCCATCCGGCTCTTTGTTGTTAACATTCAATCATTGCCTGTGTTTTGCTTTATGGCAGGAGTTCATCCTGACTATTTCTTTGAGGATTCAGCATTCTGGAGATCAGCCGTGAGAAACTATTGGTCTTTGTTGTCACCCTTGATTTTCTCTGACCATCCAAAGAGGCCAGGTGATGACGATCCATTACCTCCATATAATATGGTGCGAAACGTCTTGGACATGAATGCTCATTATGGGGGTTTAAACGCCGCATTGTTGGAGGCAAGAAAATCAGTTTGGGTGATGAATGCTGTGCCTCTTGGGGTGCATAACACACTTCCACTCATACTTGATCGAGGTTTTGCTGGTGTTCTGCATAACTGGTAAGATATTAAGTGTTAGACGCATTAAGATTTATGTGCTCTTGGATATTGTGCATAATAGTATATCAATCTAAAGTATACGGGTTAGCAATTCTCTTGCAGATTATTCTAGTAGAAGAAAATCACAGAGCTGTGTGAATTAAGTAGCAACTATGTATTTATTTTAATGTATGTGATCATAAATTACCTAATGATATGTACATTTTTGGAGTGGATCCGATATAATGTTATGTAATATGTGGAACCCTATTTGTTAGCAAAACTAAAGTCCTTTTTCTGGTGTGCCATAAATTCCTAATACTTAAGATCATAATACATGCAAACTAAGATCATAATACGTAATATATATATATATATATATATATATATATATAATGTATTATGATCTTAGTTTGCATGTTGCATAGATTATTGTCTCTTTAGTTTGCTTGCTTCTTCGTCCCTTCCGATTGATGATCAACAGGAATCTGCTGGATCCTAGAGCACATAGCAATAATAGCTGACCCAATACCTAATAGACGAATCATAAAATTATAAAATGATCCTGAAACTTTTCGCCAAGTAACGTACAACTAAGCATCTCCAACATTAATGGTTTCAAAGACTTCATAAGCATAGTATAATTTGTATTATGATTGTGCCATTTTCAGAGTAATTTGTATAATTTGAATGTTTACTTCCATAAACCCATGTTTGTTTGGTCAGTGAGGAGAAGTTGAAGATAAAGGAAGAGTGATAAACAATAAGAACCTTGACATGATCCTCAACAGGATGTTTATCTGTGATTCTGAGTCATGATTTCCCATGATATTGGTTACAGTAATTTTATGCTTTTAATGTAGAATATTTGAAAAAATTCTGTTGGAGACTGATATCAGATGTTCTTTTTATTGGGGCAGGTGCGAACCTTTTCCTACATATCCAAGAACATATGATTTGCTCCATGGTAATGGACTTTTGTCACACATTGCTTCACAAGGATGCAGGATAATTGAAGTACTTTTAGAGATGGACCGTATCTTACGGCCTGAGGTAATATTATATTTGCCGTCTGCACAATTTGTTTTACTCGTTCGTTAAACTTAAGCTTGCTTTCTTATATATGCTCTATGTTTCCTTTTATGAGACTTGGGATTTGGCATTTAGGCGTAGTTCATTTATTGCTTTATATCTTTCCTGTTGTATTTCACTGAAGAAGGGGAGCCTTGGAGCAATAGTAAAGTTGATTCCGTGTGACCTATGGGTCACGGTTTCAAGCCGTGGAAGCAGTCACTAATGCTTGCATTAGGGTAAACTGTCTACATCACACCCTTATAGCATACTGCCCTTCCCCAAACCTACGTGAACGCGGGATGCTTTGTGCACCGGGCTGTCGGCCAGCCATTTTTTGAATTTGACTGAACACATTCAAATGTGTCACTCAAGTTTGCCCGATTCCTTGCAGTTACTGCATGTTTTAACGTTTGAGTTTGATTCTAAGAACAAATTTATTGACAGGGATGGATTATTCTCTCTGATAAATTGGGCCCAATAGAGAAAGTACGGATGTTGGCCACACAAATCCGCTGGGAAGCCAGGGTGATTGACCTCCAGAATGGAAGTGACCAACGACTACTCGTATGCCAAAAACCATTCGTGAGAAAGTGATCGATCATCTTGACATGAAACTTCCACGATTCAATGATTGACCAGTCCGTTGCGCACTGCTATTTCTCCTAAACTTCCAATGGAAAAGAGTAATTAGTATCACATGGTGAAGTGATTTGTTCGCGCGCTGCCCCAAAGGTGGAAATATAATTTTTGGAAGCTGTAGATTTGAGCAAGATTTGCTGGAGTAGAGATAGCACATAAAGAAGATTTTCCCCTTTCATTAGATTTCTGCAGCAATTCATTCAGCACTGTTTTTCTTCCTCGTTTTTCAGTTTTTAACATATCTTTTTCAATTGTAATTAAATGGTATTTTAGTGAAGAATCACCTATTCTTGAGGGCAAGAGATTTTGTCACAAAATGTAAGAATCAGCATAAATAATGGTTTCCCAAGATACACCTTGTTTTCCAGCTCTACTGATAAGAATCTATGGGTAATCCTGGGATCGTAACTAACATTTCCCTGCATCTTCATTGCTATAACTATATGACGTCGGCAGTTGCTTGACAATTCAGAATCTCTTTTATCATCTTTCACCATTCATTGACTTCCAAGTTATTGGGTTGCTGGTAGAAGCATCTTTTCCCAAACTGTTACTCCTCAAGCCAGTTGAGAATATCTTGCGGTTTAATCTCTCCTCTCCTTTTCTAGTTGAGCTATACACATCTCGCCGATAAGCGCAAGTACTAAAAGAAAGGGTGCATGCTATGCAACTCTAGCTGGCGTTTACTTGGGCCCATTCCAATCTCCCTGCTATAGAATTACAATAACAACACGCCACTTGACTCTTTTTTGTTTGTTTGATCAAAGCAGATAAATAGTGAAAGGGAGCTTTAGCTGTACCTGCAAAGAATATGCTGCAACCACCGGAATGGAAATTCAACACTAGCTGGCGTTTACTTGGAGCTTTCACCGCATTTTGGCTAAAGATAAAGTCTAAAACTATGGCAGTCATGATTCTGTTGTTCTGTTTCTCCTCCTATCCCTAGTTGCCATTTTCTCCCCATACCTTGCAAATATATCAGCTAGATCAAAGTGCCCAACCTCTCTAAGTTTTCTGCTCATCACCTCAAACATAACCACACCTTCCTCATTGGAATAATAATGCAAAAACTTGTTATAATCAAACCTAGGCACATCAACTTTTTTGTACAGTAATCTCTCTGCATACTTGGTCGCGTCCAACATCCTTCCTGCCTTAACCAAACCTCCTACAAAAATGGTGTCGAAATTCACCAGAGGGTCAGATCCTTTCCTCCCTCTCTTACCCAAATGCCCCTGTAACAACATAACATACGTATGCATTATCGGCTCACATCCTCTTTTTATCATCTCCCTAAATACTTCAGTTGCTTCACTTGCTCTTTTCAACTTCAATAGCCCCTTGATCATCCCATGATAAACACTTATGTCAGGCTTCTCCATCCCTTGCACAACACTATACGCTTCCCTAATCCTCCCTCTACTCATAAGTCCATAGGTTATCGATGCTAATGTAAGATTATCGGTTTTAATCCCTCTCTTTTGCATTTCTTCAAACACTACATAACTCTCTCCTAGCTTGCCTTTCTTGCACAACCAACTGATCACCAACCTGTAAGTAGAAACCCCCAATTCAGACATCCTATTCACTCTCGTTGATTGAAAAACCTTCAATGCTTCATCATATCTATTATTCTTGAAAAGGGTCTCGATCATAGTCTCAACACATTCAATATCAGGTTCAAAACATTCATCAACCATTAAATTCCAAATCTTTGAAGCTTCAATCACATCACCAACATCACAAAATCCATATATCAACCATCTATAAGTAACCCCATTTGCCTTTATCCAATCCTTCAACTTCAACACCACATGCTTAGCCCCCTCAACAAGCTTATTTCTACAAAGAGCCTCAACTACCTTATTCAATATTTCTACATTATACCCATATCCAAAACCATTCATTACATGAAAAACTTCAACACATTTCTTCAACTCCCTAGCTTCAGCCAGAGTTTTTAACCCAACTACATAAGTTTTAGGGGTGACCAATTGACATCTTCCAATTTCTTGAAGTACTTCCCAGAAAAGATCAATGTTTCTTGATTTTCCAATTACATCTAGCATTTTGTTGAGGGTGGTAGATGTCTGATTGAAGTGGGGCTGTGACTTGGTAAATTCATAGAATTTGTAGAGGGGTCTCCAAGAATATGGGAATTTGTTGCATACTTGAAGGAAGAACTCATGGGTGAGGTCAAATGGTGTTTTACAGAGGTTATTGTGGATTTTCTGGTTCGATGAGTACTGTTGTTGGTAGAGAATTGTACAGACTCTTAAGAGGTGGGTTTCGTTTACTGGTTTGATGGGGTTTGGAGATTGGAGTTGAGGAGTAAATTGGGCTGCGCTGGTGGCTGCTGATGTGGGGATAATTTGGAGATGACGATGGGGTGATAGGAGGAGTGTGAAAGACCTGAAAATTTTAGGTTTTAACATTTGTGTCAGAAAAATATGTAGGGCTGCGTTGTTTCTCTTGAAGTTCAATAGAGGCGTTGTCTTGAAGGAGCAATGAGAAGCAAAAGACCGACAGGCGGATTAACTATTGGGCGGTTGCGGAACACTGACATTCAATAGTACTTCCGTTTCACTTTAATTGCTTTTTCGGATAACGGTCAAATATATCCTAATACTTCGAAAAAATATTTAAATATATCATTCATTATATTTTCGGTTCAAATATATCTCTATCGTAATACTATTGATTCAAATATATATTTTCCGTTAAATTTATCCAAGATAGACATCCAATCCGACGTGGCACTAATATTTGATGAGGTGGATGCTACATGGCATGCCACTTCAGCGCCCCTAACCCATCAAATGTTAGTGTCACGTAGGCTTCGATGTCCACCTTGGACAAACTTAATGGAAGGTATATTTGAACAAATAATATTGCGGCAGGGGTATGTTTGGACCGAAAGTATAACGAGGGGAATATTTAAACCTTTTTTCATTGTACAAGGATATATTTGGTCAATTTCATTGATTTTTTGGTCTTTTTTTGTGATTCATAATATTTGATTTTTTTTAGATACGAAGAAGGAATTAACTTCTTTTTTTCAAAGTTACCCTTAATGTAAAGAGCTTGAGAGTAATTGTAATACTTTTAATGAACAAATTAAGGTTAATATAGTTAATTTTATTAATAATTAATGTTAAAAGGTGGATTATTTAATGTGTGAAAATAACCATAAAATTAATTAAATTAAATGGAGTATAAATTTATTACTACTCATAAAAATTGATACGGAGCTTATACTCATATTTAACTATTTCTTGAAAACATTTGCAAGTATAAATAAAGTTTTGTCAAAGTTTCCGAACGGCGGTAATCACTTTCCCTATAATATTCATCTGACTCTACACTTGACCCCAAATAGTATACTCCCTCCGACCCAATATATTCCTTCCGACCCAATTCACATCATTTCAGCTTTATGTTCCAAAAAATTATATATGAATCATTTATATTCATTCAATCATTCAGATCCTCACAAATTATATATAGTTGTATACTGTTAAATTCGGGCTTGCCCTTTTTGTGTGACTAATCGAGGCTGGAGCTTGATAAGTCAAGGATCAGCTTCGATTTATATCAAATTATGGTATAAAGTTAGGTTGCCGAGCTCGAGACCTTGAGACCGATTAAGATCGAGACCGACCAAAATTGAGACCGACCAAGATTGAGATCGGCCAAGATCGAGACCGAATAAGATGGAGATCGAAGGAAGCTTACTGGATCGAATAACAGAAATACAAAATATCCGCAATCGGGCAAGGATCACGGCTGCAGCCTGTACACTTTTATCGAATTGGAGGTCCCGAACCTGTTGCTATAACCGTCCTATTTTAACTCGGTACTCCTTCTCCTTTGCTTGCCAATCCCATTGAATTTGGACCCCATCTGTAAACTGTTGCACGTGCGGTCTTTTAGCGGGTCTTTCTGGGATTTGAAATCTTTTGCCAAACCATGTCAGGTACTTGGGATCTACCTCGCCTCTACCTTGGTCTTGTATTATGGTTTTTGGCTCAAGGAACCGGCACTCATTCCATATTTTTCGGATTCTTCCTTCAGGAAATGCAGCCTTCGGGCCCAACTCAATGACTTGCTCACTCAGGTCTTCATCATTATGCATTGTCTGGAATCTTCCAAATTGTCGCAAAATCCGGTAAGGAGCGTAAGGCTGTATGCTTCGGATACCCATTAAAAGAATATAGGGGACCTCTGCTGATGTGTATATAGCTTCAGTAGTGGGAAGCCAACCATAAGCCCATTCGACTTTATCTGCGGTCAAGGATCTTAAGAATGATGACCAGGCCTCAGTACTTTCAGGGAACACAATACCTGTCACCCGGGTCCCAAATTCTGCAATACAACTCAACCCG
>MU675669.1:160181-190474 GCA_026770625.1 Nicotiana glauca
CAAATTTATATGTGTAAATTAATCCCCTATTCCTAATAATCTTGTTAAAAGAGTTTTAACTCAGAACAACTTTTATTTATTGGGCCTTAAGGACGTGGCCCAGTGCAGTTCAAGGGCTAAACGCATGCTCGCGTAGGCCCAAAGAAGATTCCCTTTGCACGTTAAACTTTTTCCGTTACACAATGGTATTGTAAATTAATTATCACTAATTGCTTAAGGAGGAATGAATATTTGTAATTAACTTGTATCAATCATGGACAGTCCCTGATTTTAACCAACGAATCCATTTTTAAATTCCAGCCTAATTGCGATTCACACAGGCACACACGTTCAATTACCGAACTCATTATAGTTGTAAGAATAAACTAAATCAATTTTATGTCCATGATCATAGCCATTCTGATCAACTAAATGAATTCAAATTACAATATACTAATAGCACAAAGTTAAAGCTCAACTCAAACTGCCCTAATTCGAACTAAGACACTGATATTAGCACGTTGAAATATTAAAACCATTAAGCCCAATTTTAAAAAAAAACTGTTGGAAGTAAGATGTCCTAGATCACCTCATATTACACAAGTAAGATACAGACTAAACTGCTGATTACAGATTCAGATATTCACAAGAACTAATCCAACAGTTGATGTATCTAAAACAGTCCAGGATTATTATAAAGTTTTAGTGATAACAAACAAACAATTAAATCACGAGATATTATCTAAATGTGCTAGATCTAGCAGAATTTCAAATACACAGCAAGAGGATCATCTTCAATCCATTTCATGCCCAAAATGTGAAGCTACATCAAAGAATCAAGGTGTGTACCTGAGTGATGGAAAATATGAGAAGAAAAGAAGTCAGCTACTTTGAACAGCAATAGCAACCAACTCAACAGTATAGCATCACAGAACAGGCAAGGAAATAATTTTGAAAACCAGAAATACAGGCAGACTCAACAGATCAATTCAACACACTTGAAATGCACTCATAGCCCTCAAAGATGAACCCAGATACCTCTGAAATCCTACTGGACCCAAAACCAACTGAAATTCAAACTAATTAGGCCCCAAATTCAACTGAATCAGTCATTAATCACTTCTGAACACCTTTAGAACTAAAGTCTCAATCCGGAATGAAAATACCAAAGGAAAAACTGAAAATCACTCACTAATTAATGAAACAGTAGAAATATTTTTTTTTTTAGTTTTTGCTATTTCTGAATATTTTTGTATTTTTTAATCTTTGAATTCAAATGCTAACTTGAAACTAGAAAGAAAGAAGAGAGTTTTTGGTGGGAACTCTTGTGGGCTGAAGATCACGGAATTTTCAGGGGGTTTCTAAAAACTTTTGGGGAATTTTCAGATCTCCAAAAAACTTGTTAAACAAGGCATGTTGATGCCTTTTTATAGGCAAAATTAGGGTGCAACTTTAGATTTTTACTATTTTCAGTTTAGTCCTTCATTATTTTCAGTTTAGTCCCTTTATTTTAACTTGTTATCCAAGTAATGTTTTAAACTTCCTGAAATGTACACTTAAGTCCTATTTTGGAATGTCCTAGAAGATTCTATCATGTTCTTATTCCCTTCAAATCCCAAAACTACCCTTGCCTGATTTATACAATTACCAAATCTAATAAAACTACCCTTTTCCCATGCCCAAACTACCCTTCTTATCTCCTACAATTACTGCTTAACCAAAACCTCTTCAGCTGTAATACAACTAAGTCCTAAAACTCTAATAAAGCATTCACTTGATAATAACTGAACTGAACAACTAATTAAACTAATTAATCAAAAAAC
The DNA here is from genome assembly GCA_026770625.1 of Nicotiana glauca. Classification (NCBI taxonomy): domain Eukaryota; kingdom Viridiplantae; phylum Streptophyta; class Magnoliopsida; order Solanales; family Solanaceae; genus Nicotiana; species Nicotiana glauca. The sequence goes on from MU675669.1 coordinate 161,984, forward strand.
AAACTCATTATGGACTTCAATTTTAACAAGAACCAATGGTTTATAAAAAAAAATCATTCAACTGAAACTAATCAATTAAGCTAATTAAACCTGAATTAACACCTAACAATTATACTAACGATTGACAGTCTAAAACTGAACAAGGGTTAATTAAATCTGTATTAACACCTAATCGATTGACTGACTAAAACTGAAGAAGACAAAAACAAGCTAAGCAAACAGAATGAAAATTAAACTAAGAACTCATATAAACATGCATTACTTGACAGAAATTTTGCAAGCGAATTACTAATTAAACTATTCGGAGACTACAAGCTACACTTAGTTAAAAATATAACAAGAATCGAACTAATCGAAACTAAAAATGGGAGAAATGACTTACAGAATCTCCGACCAGCCAAAACGTCTGAATCCTCCAAGATTCTTGATGCGTAACATCCCTAATCGTGTGTTTTCAAAAGAAAACATATGATTAGGGATTTTACGGTCCGAAATCACAAAGATTTGAATTAGGGTTCTTGGCCGGAAAAATTTAAAATTGATTTTTGAGGAGTTCCAGACAGATTAGAGGAAAGGAAATTATGGATTTGGGTTGAGGGAGGTCAGGGGAGTCGTTGGTGTAAATTTGGAACGGTTTGGAAAAGGTGGCATCATGGCCGGAAAGTTTGAAATGAATGTTCGAGGGTTTCCGGCGAGATTTGAAAGAAACTAAAGGTGGGAGTGGGAAGAGGAGGGCAAAGTGGGTTGGTGGTGTTAATTTGGTGGTTAATAGCATAAGTGGTGTTCGCCGCCGATAGGGTTCAGGCGGAGGCGGCGATACTGTTTTCGAGGATTCGAAGAGTAGGGCTGGGATTTGAGGCATGGGGGTTTGGGATTCTGAAAGAGTAGGGTGTGAGGAAGCTGGGGTGTAATTTTCAGGGTGTTTGGGATTGCACCGCCGGCGGCGATGATTTTCGGCCGGCTGAGATGGGGAGGAGGACGGCGGAGAAGGGTGGAGTTATGGCGGAGGCGGTGGGGTGTTACAGGGGTACGAGGAAGACGTATTTTGTCTCTAGGGTTTGTGGATTTTTGAGACAATTATATTAAAACATAGAATTTATTGTGGGCCGTTGGATCTGGGCAAATTGATGGTCAGGAATTGAAGATGCCAAACGGCGTCGTTTGGTTCTAAGGGGGCTGGACCGGATGGGTTGGTTTGATTTGGGCTTGGGTTAATTTTGTTTGGGCTTGGGTAATTTGGCCCAATTTTGGCAGAATTTTTCTTTCTTTATTTATTCTTTTATTTGCTTTTCTTGTATTTTATTCACTTTGCTTTTGTATTTTATTTTTGTATTTTTGTTTTCTAATTTTTTTTATAAAATGCTAAAATAAACTCACAATCAAATTAGCACTAAAAAATAGATTTCCTAATTAATTCCTAATTAAAGAAAAAAATGCAAACTAATACCAATTTGAACTAAAATGCAAAATGGACTCAAATTAATACTAATTGATACTAAAATTGTGAAATTAAATCCCTAAATGCGAATGTATATTTTTGTATTTTTATATGAATAAAAATGTAACCAATTAACACAAAATTCAACGAAAATTCACAAAAATTGTAAAATAATAAAGGAATTATTTTATTTGAAATTTTGGGAATAATTTATTTAGGGCAAAAATCACGTGCACACAGTAGGGATTAGGTCCGAAGTCCTTATTCGAACAAATCGGCCCATACAACCTCGGTCTCAGGTCTTGTCTATGCTCGAGAACGGGGACTTGGTGGCTCGACGGTAAAGATTGATCAATCCTCCCTGATAAAGTCGGGAGCTGTAGAGACGCATAAGGAGATCGAGGGTAAAAGGATGCTCCTCGATCTTGTTTACAAAAAATGAGAGGAGGATCACTATCCTCTATAAAGATAGGTGGATCTGGCCGAGGGTCACATCGTACCTCTTACAGAAGGAAACAACAATGGGGGTCTAAAGGACCCAATGTGAAAGGGTAAGTGTAAACACTTATAAATCCTTCTACATGGGTGGTGATCGATTCCTCAGCTGAGGGAACCACCACGTGCTTGTCGACCCAGTTGCAATCCTTTTTAACTTGGTCTATGAGTCATTGGTAATTGTGCATATGTACCTCGAGACCGGTTCGCATCGAACCGATACCGAGGGTGTATTCTTTACTTTAAAATCAGCAGCAGTGGGGCACTTTGTCGGAACAAAGTCCTCTACGGAAGGTTCCACCACAGCTCCGTCACAGGAGGGCCTTGATGAAGAAGCAACCTCCTTTTGTGGAACATACTTTTATAAAGAATAATGGAATATGAGAAGAAGCACTTGATATTTTGCGATGAAACAGGCAAAGAAGTACCAAAGATCTGAAAAATACAAAGCTTTGAGAAAGGCAAAAGATTTTGAAGATTAAGGCAAAGAAGATTTGAAAGTAAAGTTTGAAAAATGAAGGAGGGTATTTATAATCTTTCAATGACGGTTCAAAGCCGGTAATGGCCGACTGTTGACTGACGCACATTAAATGCCTGGAAAATTGTACCGACGAGACATTTCGCTTCCCTTTGTTGCTTACATCATGATGCATCTAGGTGAAGATCGAGGGCTCAAATCGTTTCTTGTCATTATTTTTCAAAAAACGAGAGGACTATCTCTATACGGTCAAATGCGGTCTTGCCCTTTTTGTGCGACTAATCGAGGCTGGAGCATGATAAGTCAAGGATCAGCTTCGATTTTATATCAAACTATGGTGCAAAGTTAGGTTGCCGAGCTCGAGACATTGAGACCGACCAAAACCGAGACCGACCAAGATTGAGATCAGCCAAGATCGAGACAGAATAAAATGGAGATCGAAGGAAGCTTACTGAGTCGAATAATAGAAATACAAAATATCCGCAATCTGGCAAGGATCACGGTGTAAATCCCAACACATATCATGAAGAGGCCGAATAATTAGCCAATCATGTGATTTCCTACTGTATTTAGAATTGTAACAAGAGTAGGGTTTCCATACTATATAAATGGGGTCTGATCATTTAAAAGACACCATATTCACATTACATAAAGCAATATACTGTTTTTCTCTTAAGCTTTCAAAATTCTATTACTTTGTTCTTGTATCATATGAATCCTCACTTGGTTCAAGAGTTATCAAATTCAAGGGCCAAGGCTATTTGAATCATTAGGTTTGCTTTAATTTCTATTTATTGTTAATTTCAATATCAATTTGCGTTTTTTCTTAGTTTGTGCCAAGTAGAATCACGTGTCCTTAAAACCACAATACAATTCAATTGTTATCTGTTTTTAGGGTAAACAATAGTATATTAAGAAATGTTTTATATTCCGGTGAATAAGATTTATAACTCAAAATAGAAATAAATTTGTCAACCATCAACTTAAACAGCAGAAGCACATAAAACAATATCATAAAAGAATAATATTGTATCTTAGTTTAGTGATAATAATAATAATTAAAGTCTGTTTGGCCAAGCTAGTGTCGCCGAGCTTTGAGGTGGAAAAAAAATATTGTTGAGTAGAAATGAAATTTGTTTTTGAAAAGCTGAAAAAAGTAGCTTCTACCCGATGATGAAGATGAAGCAAAAGTTGTTTTAATTATCTTTTTGGCAAAAATAACCTTAAAAAATGTACTTATACCAAAATAACCCTCTACGTAATTTAGCCTTATATCTAGCCATTCTAAAGGCAATTCTCCTTTCCAGAAGTTTATTCGATGTCTTCTCTCTCATGGTATAAGTGTTTCTTCGTATTTTTATGGTAGATTTTAAATATATAGTGACTTTTGATGTGAATACTTTTATATTTGTTGAGTATGTTTTGATATATTTAAGTCGTCTTAAAAGAACAAAGTATTTTCAATTTTATTTTCATATTTTACTTAAATAAAAATAAAAAGTTAACTGTAGTCTTTTCATGTCCTTAATCGTAATTGACACTCAAAAGCACTTTTTGAAAAGCTTGGTCATACAAATTGCTGTGCAAACGCAAACAAATTCTCTCCAAAAGTAATTAGACCTGTTTATGAGAGTGGCATTTATGTCTTAGATTTGCACACTGACTTGTGTAAGAACATATGAAAATGTAGAAAAAGGATAAAAACAACTACTCTATTTCAGATACTTTTTAGGAAATAAAATGCTACTACGGGAAATTAAAAGGCAATTATCATCAGGGAATGTTATCTAGTAAGATTAGACTGCCTTATATACTTTACTACCATACATAAACGCCATAGGTGCAGCCGAAAACTTGCATTATTTCCAAACTGTGTCATTCAAGATTCTTCCTTCAAGAAATAACTTTGTGGCAAGCAGAAATCTTCCTCTTGACTCAGGATTTCTGCATCCTCATCATCTGGTTTCTGAAATTACGAACCAAGCATGAGAGTGGCAATGGTTATTAGTCACAACGATAAATTTTTGAGGCAGCAAGAGATACTTGCCAACTATGACCAAACCTCTAGATTCTAACAGAGTGACTCAACAAGTGTAGAATAGGCTTTAATACGAGCACAATCAATACATCAACTTCAGCAATTTCGTAAAGCTAGCCCACTGAAGAGTCCTAAGTTAGACGCTAAGCAAAACGAACTCTTTTTAGGACAGAAAAGCACAAAATATCATAAAACTTAAGATTATAGAACATACGGCATACCATCATTTCCATGTTATAGAAGCGATCCAGCAGCTGCAATACGTCATCAGGAGTAAATTGCCGGTTGAAGCTGTGGCAGTAAGTTTTTCCAGTGTCAAATGACAAAGATAAGGTTACGTTAGGATTCAAAGAAAGAACACCTCTCCCACACTCTTTTTAGTGTGTGATGTGTGGTCTTGAGTAGGTTGCTTAAGTGTCCACTGTTTCTCCCCTTTGGGGAATGCAGCCAACTCCTAGCTCATGTACAACTAGTCAGATCTAGAGAAAAAAAACAAAAGAAAATAGGAAACAAAGTTTAGTTAACTAAACCTTCTCTGGAGATATTCTGTTAAGCTGTAAAGGACAAAGTGACGATGCATGCCTGCCAGAGAAAGCAAGGCGAGCATGTTAAATATCTACCACGGATAGCAGAATGCAAATTTCACGTGAGTCACTCTATCCTTTGTACTTTTTATGGGGTGGAAAAGACATCAAACTATCATTCCATTTGAAGAACAAACCAATCACCCTTTTCCTCCGTTAGAAATACATGCACACACTCTACAAATCACCAAAGAGTAATTAAAGTTCAACTGTGTGCCCATGGTTGATGCTACTTCTTCTCTATCGTAATAATTTGACAATGTCTCTTACAATCAATATTTTGACATACATGATGCCAATACATTGGCTTCCTTAGCTATCACATTCCTTTTTGGTTAAATAAGGTAGTCTCGTAGCCAAACAGACTAGATCTATGAAAGACTAGGTATAGAGTGAGAATTGCAATGAACTTATGACATCAAAACCATTACTTGACTTTCATGTAAGCAATTCAGCTGAAAATAACACCATAGGCTAGGATTATGTTAAGAAGTGCAATTTCACTACGTCGTTTCAAGCTCAAACTGTTGTATATATCAAAAATAGATTAAGCCTTTGAAGCCATCAAGCTCCTTATTCATGACTTGTTACATATACACAAGCACTTAGACGAGTACTTATGTTTTTAGTCAACATTCTACTTAATCGAAATGAAGTGTTCAAAATTATACCTCAAATTTGTATAAACCATATTCAAATGCATATCATGAATTTCTACTTTTCTTTAGATAATCGAGAAATTTAAAAAAGGGCCAATGGTGCCAATGGTCCAAGGGCTAATGAGTCCACCTCTTTACTCTTCTCCGCTTAAATACCAAGTTTTTATCCGCAACAAGGTTTGATGCTGACATGTGCCTAACCCAGGCGTCAAATGTTGGGCTCTTACCACTAGACCAAGCCTTGGAGCTTATTAGTTTAGTTTTTAACTAGTCATAAACTTTGATACAGTTACCACCTTTTTGGCTTTAACAAGAGCAAACACATGGACGGATAAAGAGCTTATAAAAAGGAAACAAAATGAACTGAGTAATTTCAAAAAACAAACTTAAATTACCACTTAATTTGGAGAGAGGATAGGTTTCAAGAGCCTCCAACAACCTTATCTCCAAATCCACCGGCGATAGCCCCTATTTTTCATACCAAAAGTTCCCGTGAAAGTGAAGGGTCATTGATCTCGCCCAATTATATCCTCTAAGTAGGATTCTGCGGACGTTGCAAATAAAACCCGAGTATTATGCCCAGGGTCGACTCCACAAAGAGTCAACCTAACAACTGCTACCTTTAGACCCACTCAATTCTTTAGAACCAGCTTCCAAATACTTTTGAATCACTGTTGAGGTTTCTTTATAAACTAAAATTGTAGAAAAATAACAATCTATAACTAAATAACTAAGGTTGTAGACAAATATGAGAAACAAGCTAAGGTAATGACTTTCCCTATTGATGGAATCCCTTCTGTTTATGCTTCATACAAATTTACCGACTCACTTTATTAATCATGAACACTCAGCTTACCGTAACTCTCTCCCGAGCAATCACAGCAATATACTACTGCACTCTCCCGAGCTACACTAGCTAGCTTTAATTAGCACAGTTCACTTAAGATTACACCCAAGACTTTGTTATTCCTAATCCCGCCTTTAAACCCGCAGATATAGATTCCTCTTATTCTTTAGGAGTGGTGTTATTCAACAACTACCTAAATATGCACTCTTTTCCAAGTTATGCACACTAAATAGGCACAGTTAATTGAGGATCCTGTCAATTAAATACAACAAGAACATAGTTGAATAAATAAAGATTAAAACTGGCAAATTTGCATTAACATAAACGAGAAGTTCATCCCCTAATAGGTTCCATCAAGACCTTAGACAAAGGAATTAGCTACTCATAACTATGGGTAAATAAACTAGAATAGAATTCATCATCAAAAACAAAAAGAAAAGAAGAAAGATATTGGGCAAGATCCCTCACAATAGTTTTTCCTTCCAAGATAACCTAACAATGACTACTTGCCTCCTTTGGGCGAAGTTTTTAGTTTAAATAGGGTTTAGGTCTTAAAAATCCCGTTTTTACACTTCAGTCCCTCAACTTTACGGCGCCTGCCGCGGTTCTGCCGCGGTCGCGGTGGAACCGCGGCCAAACCACCCTTCTGAATCTCAAAACTTCAGCAGCCCTCACCCACCGCGGTTCTGCCGCGGTCGCGGTGGAACCGCGGCGGAACAGTATCTCTGATTCTTCAGGGCTGTTCAGGCGTGATTTCCATGGAATTTTGCATATATGGCCTTTTTCTTCTCATTTTGACTCCAAAATTGCTCCTTAGCATTCCTTAACCATTTTGTACCTACAATTCATGAAAAATACTAATAAGAGCATTTTGTCATCATATATATTATCAAAACAACTTAAGAATGTGATTGTTTAGGGCATGAATATAGTAAAATTCACCTATTATCAGTCATAATATTTTTTAAAATTCGACAAATGAAATACATACATACACTGTACAGAAAAAGAAAAAAAAAATATTCACCCTCCATCTCACAAATTTTAAATCCTTGTTGTTTTTTTTTATTTATATAAGATAAGATTGGAGTGTGCAGATATTCAAAAAAGAAGAAAAGGGTACCTTACGAAGAGCGAAAGAAGAAGGTTTAAAAGGGGAATGTACGGACATGCCATCTTCTTCTGTACCTTTATAATTAGCGCCACCCTTTTGCCCCATTTTCAAATCTTGATTTTCCAAAAAGCTCTCTGATTCACTCTACTATGCTTGGTGTGTCTACGTGAGAGAGATTCATCAATTATTTTTAGATTTAAGGTATTGTTTTATAGATTTAGTCGTTGTTTGGATGGTTGTTAGCAGTTGTATTGTGTTGTATTGTTACCCTATGTTTGTTTTGATTGTTAATATAAAACTGATTGTATCGTATTGTTAAATACATTATTCTAGAACAATGAAAAACCCATTTTATGAAACAACCAAATTGGTGTGGTGGGATTGTTCTGTATTTTAATTTCCAATTATGCCCACACTTATTATTTTATATTTCAATTTTATCCTTTACCCTATTATTTATATTATATTCACTAAATTAATAACTACTTTTTATCCATCTTCTTTCTGCCGTGCAACTCGTTAACGACGTATTGTCTCTTTCCAACAAAATTTGTACATGTTAGTTTTTCATCTCTTTTCTTCCGGTTATTATCAAACTTCCTCTACCTAGCAACAAAATACTTGTTAAATCTGGTTCAGCTGCTACTAAAACAAACTAGCAACTAAATACTTTTTATCAGATAAGCACAAATCTTTACAGAAGCAACACACAATTAAATTACCCTTCTTTTGTTGTCTGTTTGGTTTTAAGATTCTTTAATAACATAACTCAAGCCTTCTTGCTCGATCTTGATGCACATCCATTTTTCTTTCCGTAATGGATTAGTATCTATGAGAATCAATTGAAGAAAACTGAAAAGAGGATCGATGACAAAGCCCATGAGTTAACGGTATATATCAAAAGCTTAATGATGGCGAAAAATATATTCAAGCATAAATATAATTAAAAAAGACTTGGGTATTATGTAAACGTTCAATGAGGATGAGGCAAGAAACAGAGTTTGAGACCACGTTTGTCCTCTTTTCTTTCTTTGAATTGTATTCTTGCCTTTAATGAAGTTTTATGTATTAGAGATTCACTAGCTTAACTAATTAAAATTTACATTAGGTATTCCTTATTGGTTAATCGCTAGTTAAAGAAAATATAATTTTTTCAGATAAGGATCATCAAGATTATCAACACAAATTTTATAACTCCCTATATATATCCTTCCTTTCCGGTTTTCCCAATTTAATTCTTCATTCTCTTTTTTGCTATTCCTATGCTCTATTGCTTGCTATTAAGTCATAAGTTTCTTTGGCCAATTCAATTGCTTTTTCTTTCACCAGTTTTGGCTATGGAGTTAATGCATGGTATGAGATTTGGGATCAATTTTGTAAATAAGTTATAAAGTGAAAATAGCTTCTCTGGTTTCTTTGATGACATGTATTTTAGTTTTATGCCGTGTAACTAGTCATCTCTTTTAACTAATTCCACGGTTGCTATTGTGTGTCATGTGCTTTTTGCTCATTATTATTATGTACCATAACTGTTGGGTTTAGCTGGATACTTTGTTGGCTTTTAATTTTAGTTGGGAGCTTTTTGTTTAGTTGATGAGAATTGCTAGGGATGAAATCTGATGTTAAATTGGGTCGTTTCGGGCTTTGGATGTAAATTATGACACCAATTTATACAACAACGATCCAGTAAAATCTCATTAGTGGGGTCTGGGGAGGGTAGTGTATCGGCAGACCTTACCCCTACCCCGAAGAAGTAGAGATGTTGCTTCCGAAAGACCCTCGGCTCAAGAAGACAAAAAGACAAAAGAAGACAATATCAGTAACACCAAATAAATAATATGAAAAATAGGAACAACATGAACTCGAGAAGAATGATACAAAGCAAAAGCGAAGTAGCATCCCTGCCAAACTCCATGGATAACCAACCCAAGGTACTTTAAGTTGCCTCTACTCGGGATGACCTGTGACTCAAGCCTCACATCCACGCCTACTCCTCCCTGCTCACCATTGAACTTACACTCTAAATATTCCGTCTTCGTCCTACTAAGCTTGAAACCCTTAGATTCAAGAGCCTATCTCCAAACCTCCAGCCTCTCGTTAACACCAGCCCGCGACTCATCAATCAGAACTATGTCATCGGTGAATAGCATGCACCATGGTACATCTCCTTGAATGTGGTGTGTTATCACATCCATCACCAGTACGAATAGGAACAGACTGAGCGCACAACCTTGGTGTAACCCCATAACAACCGAAAAATCCTCAGAGTCGCCTCCTACTGTCCTAACCCGAGTCTTTGTCTCATCATACATGTCCTTAATTGCCATAATATAGGGTACCGACACGTCTTTGACTCCAAGCTTCTCCAGAGAACTTCTCTAGGAACCTTGTCATACGCTTTCTCTAGGTCAATAAACACCATGTGCAGGTCTTTCTTCCTATTCCTGTACTGTTCAACCAACCTCCTAACAAGATGTTAGCTTTTGTAATAGAACGACCTGACATGAAACCAAACTGGTTGTCGGAAATGGACACTGTCATCCTCTACCTCGCTTCAACCACCCTCTCCCACACTTTCATAATATGACTCAGTAATTTGATACCCCTATAATTGTTACAATTATGGATATCACCTTTGTTCTTATACAGTAGAACTACTGTACTCCACCTCCACTCATCCGTCACCCTCCTCGCCTTCAAAATAACATTCAACAACATAGTCAACCATTCTAAACCTGCTTTCCCTACACACTTCCAAAATTTTACTGGGATCTCGTCAGGCCTAGTCACTTTGCCCCTAATCATCTTACTCATGGCTCTCACGACCTTCTCAACCTTGATGCGCTTGCAGTACCCAGAGTCCCCGTGACTCCCGGAATGCTCCAATTCACCTAACACAATATCCCGATCCCCTACTTCATTAAGACGTTTTTGAAAGTAAGTCTGTCAGCTCCTCTTAATCTAGGAATCTTCCATCAATACTCAACCATCGTTGTCCTTGATGCATCTCCCTTTGTCCAAATCTTGGTCTTTCCTCTCTCTCATCTTGGCCAGCCTAAATAACTTCTTCTCACCACCTTTTTCCCCTAGTTCCTCGTACATACGACCATAAGCCACAGTCTTAGCCTCCGTGACCGCCAGCTTTGCTTCCTTCCTAGCTACCTTATACCTCTCCATGCACGCTTGCCTCTCCTCCTCACCTATGCCCACTAATGTCTGGTACGCCTCCTTCTTCGCTTCCACTTTACCTTGTACCACTTCATTTCACCACCAGTCTCCTTTGTGCCTGCCGAAGACGCCCATCGAGACCCCTAACACCTCTCTCGCAACCTCCCTTATACAGTTTACTGTTGTTGACCACATAGTGCTCCCGTCACCGCTGCTCCTCCAAGCTCCCATTGCCAACAACCGCCCCTCCATCTCTTGGGCTTTGTCCTTAGTTAAAGCTCCCCACCTGATTTTCAGCCTTCCTCAAGCAGACATTTTTCTCTTCTTTACCATAATACCAACATCCATCACCAAGAGCCTGTGTTGCGTCATGAGTATCTCACCTACAATCACCTTGCAATCCTTGCACAACCCTCTGTCACACCTCCTGAGAAGGAGATAGTCAATCTGAGTCTTCGCCACCGCATTTTGAAAAGTAACCAAATGCACCTCCCTCTTCGGAAAGCTAGAGTTTGAAATCATCAACCTAAAAGTCGTAGCGAAGTCCAGTAACGAGGTACCTCCTTCGTTTATCTCCCCAAAATCGAAGCCTCCATTCACTTCGTCATATCTACATGCGACCGACCCAATATGACCATTGAAATTCCCTCATATGAATAACTTCTCAGCAGGTGGTACCTGACGCATAATCTCATCTAACCCCTCCTAAAAGCGTCGTTTAAACTCCTCATCTAGGCCCGCATGTGGCGCATAGGTGCTAACGACGTTTGATGCACTGACCCACCACCAACTTAATAATCATCAATCTACAATTCACTCATCTAACCTCAACCACAGACTCTCTAAGATCCCTATCCACCAAAATACCCACTCTATTCTTACCCTTCTAGGTTCCTGAGTTCCAAAGTTTATACCCGTCCCCGCCTCTCGCACTCGACCCTACCTATCTTGTCTCCTAGACACACATTATATTGACCCTCCTTTTCTGGGGGAACTTCGCCAACTCTATAGACTTACCTGTCAATGTAGCTACGTTCCAAGGCAATTCTCAACCGATGGACACCCTTGTTCCCTTTACCTCCCTTGCCTCCCAACCCAGCCCTTAACCCCCGCCCTGCCTCCCACCCCACCCCACGCTTTCCCCGAGGAAATAAACTCACTTGACCATTCCAGACCACATCTACTATACCTCCGGCGGACTAAGGGGAATCACTAACACACACAATAGACCAAACTAGAATAATACAAGATGCCACTACATGCACACTACTATGGTGAATAAACTAATACGAACTAAGACGACATATATTTAACTAACATAATAGAGGGAAATAGGAAAACAGGAGGTACTAACTCCCGTGAGTATAACCTGGGAATTGTCTCAGTAAACCTGATGGTGTTGTGGCTACCTAGCTCGTTCACGTCCAACTCCTGCCATTCCTTACTGACATTCGGGTTGTTCTTTATTGTTTGCACGTGCACGTCTTGCTTGCCGCCCAAAGCCACCAGACCCAACCTGAAATATACACAAAATACCACGAGGTAAAAAATAGGGGCTGTCACCGCTACCACTGGTGATGCCCAGCCGTTGCAACGAAACGCAGAGAAAAAGGAAGCGAATTGAAGGTGCTAGTTTATGAACAAACAAAATATTTCAGACTTAATAAAAATAATAGTGTAAAATCGTAGGGGAGATTTGTATATACAAAAAATGATTTTTTTGAAAAAAATAAAGAGATAAAATCGCAATAGAAAAGAATACCTATAATGATGTAGCGAATCAAGTGAAATTCGAAAGTAAATGCGAGAAGTGCAATGAGATAGGAACGTAGAACCTTGAACCGTCGACGGAGACGGTGAGGCCGGTGGTGGTCGTCGAAGAACTGGCCGAAGTTGTTGGGTAATGAATCACCTGGCTTGAAGACATGTCTAGTTTGTATGTCACCACGACACCGCAACCAGGCCTGAGACTTGACTGTGGTTGTTCCCACTCGTCAGCGACTGGTCTGTGTCTCACCGGAATAGAGGGGGAGAAGACATGGCAGAAAAGAGGATAGGTGGGGTGAGAGAGATGGGCGGAGAAAGGGAGGAGGGATATTGGCTGATGGGGAGGAGAGAGGAGCGAGAGGACTTATCTGGGTAGAAGATGGTTGCCGGCGACTGTACTAGTCTCTGGGTTGTTCTCGTCTGTTTTGTTACCTTTATGGGTAAGAGAGTTTGGAGAGAGAGAGAAAAGTCAAAGGTTTTGACACCAATTTATAATATTTTTTAAATTTAAAATTTTCTTATTCAAAGGTAAGTTCTAGAAAGCAGTAGTTAGACTGACTATGTTGTATAGGCAGAGTGTTGGCCGGTCAAGAACTATCATGTCCACAAGATGAAGGAAGCTGAATAAGTATGTTGAGACTTGAGATGGATGTGCGGGCACACCATATTAGATAAGATTAGAAATGAAATTATTTGGGACAAGGTGTGAGTGGCCCGTATGAAAGATAAGATGTGACTAACGAGGTTGAGATAGTTTGGGCATGTTAAGAGGAGAAGCACAGAAGCTCCAATTAAGAGGTGTGAGAGGTTAGCTTTGGTGGATATAAGGAGGGGTAGAGGTAGGCCTAAGAAGTCATGGGGAGAGGTGATTAGGTGGGATATGGCGCAATTGGAGCTTACTGAGGACATGACCTTAATAAGAGGGTGTGCCGGTCGAGGATTAGGGTAGAAGGTTAGTAGGTAGGATAGTATTTTCCTTTATCTTCCTCTGTTCGATAGCATTAGTGGTAGAATTAATGCTAATTTGATATCTTTAAGCTCTTAGATTGCTATTATACCTACCATATTGTTGCTACCTTTGCTTTAGTTTTCTTTTATCATATTCAAGTTACTACTTGTTTTCACTTATTTTTATCCTTTCTTTAAGCAATGTTCTATCGAAAACAGTCTCTCTGCCCTTTCAGGGTAGGGGTAAGGCTATGTACATCTCACTCTCTCCAGACCCTACTTGTGAAAATTCACTGGGCATGTTGTTGTTGTTGTTGTTATTGTTGTAAGATTTCCATATTTAAAATTACACGAGAATTTATGATGGCTCATAGTAGTGTTGGCACATGCCCATGTTGCCCATCCAAAGGCCCAATAGCCTAATCCTATTCTTTTTTGGTTTTCATTCCTATTATGAATTGTATTCGGTCTTATTCTTATTTAGAGTTGGTTTTGTCTTTAAGAGAAAGCACCACTCGTTATCTAAAAATATAGCAACGAATTGTTCTATGCTCATTGATATAAGTCTATGAAAGACTTTAGCACATAAGAGTGGTTTTTTCAGAGAGGTTCCATCAAGAGAGAAAGATAAGAAAAAGTGTTCATTTTGCTGCAGATTTTGTTCCAACTATCCTACTTCAAATCACATTTTCGGTTCGTTAACTGTTAGATTGGGCTGAAATTTTGATTGAGTGTTTCTAACATTTTGTCTTTGATTTGAATGGTGGAGATCGGATTTGGAGGGCCGTAACATCCAATTTCGAGCCTCAAACAACATCTCCATTTTGTGACTTCTTCTCTTTCTTCAATTGGTTTATTGTTGTTGTTGTTGCTCCGTGTTTGGCACTTGTTGTATAGCCAATTTGGAGAACTTTTATACCCTCTTATTGTTATAATGGAACTTTTTTCATCTTTGTGATCCTGTAGTTTTTACCGTCGATTTGAAGGTTTTTCACGTTAAAATTTGGTATTTTTTATCTTCTTTATTTTCTGGTTTGCCTTTTCCTCGACATAACAGTGGTAAAGCCTTAGTTATTTGTCCATATTTTTACGGAAGGGAGGCGAATATGAGCAAGATAGTGTGTTTAAATGGGAGTAATTATAATTCTTGGAGAAGCAAGATGAAATATTTGTTGTTCGTGAAAAAGATGCATCTACCAATTTTTGTAGCTCATAAACCGAGACTATATCTAATAAAGATTAGAATTTCAATCACTAAAAAGTATGTGAATACATACGATAATATTTTGAAGATAATGTTCACAACCATATTGTGAAAGAGACATATGCGAGATCATTGTGGGAAAAGCTAGAGACTCTTTATGCTTCAAAAATTGAGAACAACAAGTTGTTCCTACTAAAGCAATTGATGACCTTTAAGTACAATAAGCTAATAAGGCATGTTACGATGTGCAATCCGATCCAAATAATAATAACC
Organism: Nicotiana glauca; assembly: GCA_026770625.1. Classification (NCBI taxonomy): domain Eukaryota; kingdom Viridiplantae; phylum Streptophyta; class Magnoliopsida; order Solanales; family Solanaceae; genus Nicotiana; species Nicotiana glauca. The sequence continues at coordinate 176,997 of MU675669.1, forward strand.
AGCTCTTCCAGATCTCACATCAACCAGAAACAAGTCAGTTTTTTACAATCCGCGTGTACACCGTCAAGAGAGAAATATGAGATGGTGAACCTAGGGGATGGATCCGTATCCACATGCTGCACGAACAACTCATGTGCTGCACAGATAACTCACATGCTAATAATATCAATCCACACGGACAACTCACATACTGCATGGATAACTCACCTGCTATAATACCAATATCTAGATCCGCACGGACAACTCACGTGCAAATATCACAATCTGTCTGGCGTGGTCATAGGCACAATATCATAATCCCCCCAGTATGGTCACAGGCATAACAACACAATCCGCTCGACGTGGTCACATGCATAACAACACAATCCGCCCGGCTTGATCACAAACATCCGGTCTAAATCATATCACACAAAAGTAAGTACACAAGAACATATGTATATCATGAATAAATATAAGATTTTATGATCTTGGACTGATATAATAACATGCTAAAGTGTATTCATGTGCAAAATGTGTTATCATAGCTCAAATAAAAAATTTCATCACAAAATTAGCAATTACCAAGTTTATTCAGGGAATTAGCCTGCTCGTAACCTCAAACTAGCTCAAATAGTTCACAATGATATTACAAATATGAGAAACATTATAGCGTATAGCTTAACAGTCAATTCTAGGCATATAATAGCCTAAGAACTACCCCAAATATGGATAAATACCCTGGTGCTCGCAAATGGTCTCAAACCCCACACATATGCACACTCATAGCTCGTAGCTACTGTAAATAATGCATGCAACTAATGCCTCAACCAAGTTTAGATAAGATACTTAGCTCAAACATTCCAAAACAAATTCTAAACAAGACAAACAACTCCCTATAAATGTCATCCCGTGCGAATCAATCTCCGAACGGCTCAACACTAGCCAAAAGCAACTCAAATCCATCAAAAAATGCCAAAGGAAACAAACCTAAACTATAAAGGTCAAATGTTTACTCAGTTACTCAAAGTCAACAAAAAGTTAAGCCCGGACATGCACCTCAGAACCATCCAACTCACAAATTTCGATAAACCATTCGATTACGAGTCCAACCATACTAATTTTACTCAAATCGAAATCCTAATGGATGTTCAAAACTCAAAAATTCACTTTAAGAATAGAAAATACCTAGTTTCTCTCTTAAATTCACCATTTAAATACCAAAATAAAGATGGAATCATGCAAAATAATTAAAATTCAAAAATACTTATCTCAATCAAAATCTGACTTCAAATCGACCTCTAAATCCATAAATTTCATCCCCTTAAGTTTTAGGGATAAAACCCACAATTCTCCAATCAAAATATGGACTAATTCATAAATGAACTAGTATAATAATGTTAAATACAAAATTTGAGGTCAAAAACTAACCTCCATAAAAAACCAAGAAAAACACCGAGACAATCACCTGAAATGGAACTCTAGAACTCAAATATGCTCGAAATACTAAATAAACGCAGTTTGATTTCTTTAATACATCGGGAATTTCGCTTCTGCGCGCAAAAATTCACACCTGCAGTCTGCCAACTGTAATTTCATATTTGCGGACCATTTTGCACACCTGCGGTCATAGATGCAGACCTAACTTCGCATCTACGAAGCACTAGCACGATGTCCGAATTCGATAATTCTTTTTGTTATGGCTCCGTAATTATGATACAGATTTAATGCTTCAATAAAAATAGCATTTATATCTCATTTGTTTAATATAGTACCATTTATGCTTGAAAAAATAATGTTGAAACATAAAAAATGAGCGCAACACAACCCAAACCAATCTGAAACTAACCAGAGCCTTCGGGACCACGTCTAGACATACCAATAAGCCCCAAAACATAATTTGGACCTTCTTGAGGCCTAAAATCCCACATAACAATATCAAAGTCATGAATTGCACCTCAAATCAAACTTAATAAACTTTTGAACTTTCAACTTCCAAAACTCATGCCGAACCTTATAAAATCAACGCGGAATGACCTCAAATTTCTCATACAAGTTCCAAATGTTATAACGAACCTATTATAACTCCCGAAACCAATCCGAACTAGATAACATCAAAGTCAAATCTCAGTCAAACCTATGATCCTTCCAAACCATCAAATTATCAATTTTCACCAATTAGTTCCAAAACCTTATGTAAACATCTAAATGTAACTCCGAGCATATGCTCAAGTCCAAAATCACATTCAAGCCTAACAGTACCGTAAAATCTTCGATCTGAGGTCAAATACATGAAAGTCAAACTTGGTCAACTCTTCAAACTTAAAGCTTCCTACCAGGAATCATTTATCTTCCAAATCAACTCCGAACAACCAGAAGCAAAACCAATGATACACGCAATTCATAATAAAACATATGAAGCTATTCATAATCTCGAAACACTGAACTGAATGTAAATTCTCAAAACGATCGGTCAGATCGTTACATCTCTGCTCTTTTCAACTTTGCATATGCTAAAGTGAAGGAATATATCAAACACGTATGACAAACTTAGAAAAGAACAACCTTTTCTTGGCAAGAACTTCTTTGTAATTTTGGAAGTTGGATTATCTCTATTCACCACATTGTGATTTGGGTAGGTTGATGATTTCTTCTTTTTTACTTCCTATTTAACAGAAACATATCTTTTGGTTAAAGTCTAAGTTTAGAGAAAAACGAGTTACTGATAACCAAGTTTTTCTTAACTTTCTTAATGGTATCAAAGAAAAATAAGAAGAATAACTAAGGAAATAATTGATTGCAAAGTCAAAGCAGAGAATTTCGAGAAAGCAGAAAAGTAAAGTGTATATTTCAATACTGTCTCAGATGTGTCCTTACAAATAGAATTATGTGTCATTATATAGGAATATACAATAGTAACGGTTTCTCCCATAATTTAAGCTAATTATGGGCATTAATAATAATGATTGCCCATTATTTTGGATTCTCATAACTGACACATTTATTTCTATAAATTTATATATGTTCCAATTCCCTTCCGTATTTCCTTTCGGTACATGTATCTTTCCTTCTTTTCACTATTTATTAATTCTTTGCCACCTGTTAGGCCCGATACCGTCTCGTGGGTATTTCTTCCCTTGCCTTTTCTTTTTCTATCTAATAAGATTGTACGCTGTAGAAATCAGAAGACTTGATTTTTGCTATCAAGAAAATTTTGGAAGCCTTCCTCGAGACCCCAAGGATGGAAGGCCACAATCGAGTTCTCGGCCTCAAGGCTCATCGAAAACCGAATCAAAGGAAGCAGGGCCCGAGGCCAGGGTGAAAGAAGATGTCTCCAAAGCAGAGGGCTATGCCTGATGGAGCCGGTCTATCTGTAACCTACTGAGATGATGTGCGATAGGCCGTCCCATCTTTCTATTTTTGTAAATGATATATACGTATTTTACTGAGTCCCCTCTCCTATATAAAGGGGAATCACCCCACCTTGTAAGGGACTGATGTTGCTCCACTTCTCCAATAAGCAATAATATCTCTTTCTCTCTTTCCTCTAAGTTATCACTGTTCTTCAACCCCGAGGTCGCCCTAGCATTTTATTGTTCTTCGCATATTGTTCATCATTTAGCTCAAGATTGACGGTATAAAGCATGGAATACATATACTTGTCTGTTATACTTCGATAGGCCCGTGGTAGGCTCGAGACCTGGCCCCGAGGTACCTACTGGCTTGTTCTAAGCCCGGGAACGTCCCCTATTAGTTCGGTTATCATTTTGGCTAGCTCGATCTTTACCGTTTTACTCCATGCCTTGCACTGGTCATCCTTCCAAATTAGCTCGGGAATAAATTACGTATTTTTAGAATCTCATTTATAAATTCAATTGTTGTTACCATTTTCACGGTAAAAAGTTTGGCGCCCACCGTGGTGCTAAAAATAATAGTGATTATTTTCTTGCTAGTTTCATCACTTAAACGCACGATATCTCTACTTTTTCTTGCCCAAGACCTTTCAATTTCCGGTTAATGGTCAGCTCGATAAGGGAAATCGAGGATGATAACATCATAAATCACAAGGAAAACAATGTGGCTATCCTAACGGCTGGCACGGCACCGCAGGATCCCGATAACGCATCCAGATCGGTCCGAGTGGATATGGATTTGTACGCTGCACAGCGGGGTAACGAAGTCTTGCACTTCGATGGTGGCACACAACACGCTAACCGACAGGAAACCCGAAAAATCCCATCCCCGGTAGAACAGGAAGTTGATCTTATTATTATTTTTGAAATGTTGCAGGAACAACGTTTGGCTATCTCTCAGCTACAGAGCCGCCCGGAGACTCTTAGCGCGGTAGCATCCAAAATATCTACTCGCTCCGAGCGAACATACAAGGTATCAAGCAACGGCGAACCAATGACCTATCCTGTAACAGTAAGGATGCTAAAGGACATTATCGAAAAGATCGACTCACGCCCGTGGAGACTCCTACATAAACCGCATATCGGAGATACGATCCCTTGACTCATTTTGCGAAAGTCAGAAATAACAAAATTCTCTGGGGATGGAAGGACCCCAAGTCCTCAAAGGTACATCATCACTCGCGCACGCCCGTTTGGGAACGACGACCTTCAAAATGGAGAACTCGGGCCCATCCCAATGAGGAGATTCGAAGAAATTCCCCCGGAAGAGACCATGATGCGGCATCATTGTTTGATATCCGATCTCAGGTACCCGCTCACCATGCAACCACGATCCATGGAAGCACACGCCAACGCCATCAAAATAATGCCAAAAAGGCTCAATGCACTGAAAGCCGATAGAAGAAGAAGAAATAAAATATCACGGGAAGCCGCGCCCTGCTATCCGACAAGACAAACGAGACCACTCCCGGTCTTGAATAGTAGGGTGGCATGTGCCTTCACCCAAACCCCAAAAAAAGCATACCCGGTAGCTTCGGAGCAATTCGAGCGAAGCCTGGTCGAATATCCGGTCAAGGATTAGTCATATACCAGCAACCAACATCGGACCCAAGTCAGAGCAGCGGATAACCCTCGAGAAACCCTCACTGGATTGGCATATCCAGGCAGATCCCCAATAGAGAAGCCGACACTGAACGAACGGAGCCATCATCCACATGGTGCCAACAAAAGAAATGATCCGAGGCATAGCGCATCTCGCAACAACAAGGTGGTAGACTAAAGACGACACCTTTGAGCAACCCTAAATGGTACCAGATTCAACAAGATGCAACCGACAAGGAAGCCTCTCCCAATAGAGCTCGATTTTAACGTTGCAGTTCCAAGCATAGTGATCACCATAAGTAAAGCTGGGAACTCTGAGTGGCTCAGACCTATTCGACCAAAATCCCTCTAAGGAAATCGTGGCCCACCACGAGAGTCACAAAATGCTTAGAGTTACAGACCCAAGAGAGTAGAAACTACGCTATCCAGCAAAGGTGACCACAAAGCATCGCCAAGCAAGCGAACCCGGATCTAACTCAATGGACAAGGGGAGATCGAACAAAGCAGAGCCGGCAAGCTACGGCATATCGTCACAACCATTAAAGGATGGTGGTACCCCACTAAGATCTGTAGAACATAGAATGCAAGTGCCCGTCGCCAGAAAGGGACGATCTCGGGGAGTACTCCCCAAGGACACCCTCTCGTCAAAGAAAAAAGAACGCCGAGACTCCACCTCGACATCGCATTAACATATTGGTAATCCCTTATATTGTTTGAGCTCATTTTCAAATAAAACATACATTAATAATTATAGGTATATCATCCAAAGTTGTACCAACAATGGCAGGCCAAAGCCAATAGGACAGTCCGAACCAATGTCGTCCTCGTGCCAGACCGCTAATATGTCCCCAATAGAGGTTGCCACAACATCCAAATTGCCCCCCCTGTGCGGCCCGCCTGAGCTCGGGCTAATACATCGGGTGACGTAGGGTGAACATGCTCTGTACAAACAACGACGAATACGTCGCCCAGGACGCAATTCCATTCCTAATGCTCCACGGGTGTGAAACTCCAGGACAGATGCAGAGCCAAAGCATCTGGCTACAAGCGATGGAAGGAGATTCCTCACCTTACACCCATGACCTACGTTACCCTCAAATGAGATCAAAAGGTAAGAGCACTCGCGTCTTCGGCCCGGCCTGGCCGGACGAGGAATGCAACTACCAAGGGGCATATCCCAGGAACGCAGCATCCTTTTATCATTTCCCTTTTCCTTTTCTTGTTGCTAATCTGTACGCAGGCAAACATCTAAGATATTTAGAAGTTTTGGATCCTACTCGAGGATCCGCGGCCACCATGGGGACGCCGGGCATTCTTTACTTGATCGGGTTTCTATCAGGAAGAGGATTCCGCCAATAAGATTATTAGCAGGACTGCACATCCCCAGGGAAGGGACCCAACAAGTCCACGATCTCTCTCTATTTTCCAATATGGGACCATGCAAGAACGTCGGATAATCAAGAGAGTCACACCCATGTAGACCAGACTCACGGAAATAGAATAACATGTATTTACAACTTATATTTTCGCCAAGCAATAAAGAATATTTTCCAAGAATTCAATGCCTCGAAGAAAAATATTTTGGCTTTATCCTCAGCAGAAAACCACTACATCAAATACGTCCCGAAACGCTTAGAGACTTAATCAATTCGGCACCCTCGCGACCCTAGGGTCGGGGTTCCGGGCTCACAAAGCCCTCACAATATGGCCCCAAGACTACAAAGGGTGGTATTCAGGCCTAGAATGATCCGATATATTCGGATACTAACCATGAGCAATTTGACAACTTGCGCGACCCCAGGGTCGGAACTCCGGGCTCACCAAGCCTCCGAAAAATAGCTTCGAGCTTGCGACAAGCTATCTTTAAGCAAACTCGATGATTCAGAGACTGTTGCCAATCACCACGTATTGGATAATCCGAAATTGTAAGACCCTAACGGGCAGCCTTGGCAAAACAAGATGTATTCTCCATACACTTTAAGACCTCAATAGGCATGGCAAACTGTAAGACCTCAACAGGCATGGGAAACTATAAGACTTCAACATACATGAAAAATACCGCAGTTTAGGCTACACGTTGCATTTGTAAGAATCCCTAAAGGGCATACCCTCGGTGTGGACGCCTAAAACTGCTTCTCGGTATAAACAAATGGCCCCGACCAAATGCACACGACTACGGTTGAAACAACTGCTACAACCCAAAAAAATATGACTGGAGGATGCTCGACTGTTGCTAAAATATCCTCCGAATCTACTTAGGAAAGAATCGGTTAAACATAGGCTTCCCTCAACAGGCAAAAAACGAGTCCCGATCACGTCGACTCCAAAATCGCAAAAAAGTCAATCCACTCGACCTACGAGCTATGAACCTTCCGAGGTGCTCGAAACATTGCTGACTATGACTTGAAATTGAGGTTCTTTTAGAACCAACGATGGGTCAGGCAAAATAATCAATAAGACCTTAACAAAAGGAAACAAAGCCTACAAAAAGCCTCTGGGCCTCACATCAAACAACGTAAGTGCCATTATCGTCGGCTTAAAAAAAATTGACAACTTGAGGATTAAAGTGAGCTCGTATCGTAACATGATTCGGAGGCCGGATCCAAAATAGTTAACCTAAGCAAAGCCTCCGGGCCTCATATCAAAAGGTCTCCGCGATCGAACAGCGTAAGTGCTATTTTCGTCGGCTAAGCAAAGTCTCCGTGCCTCATATCAAAAGGTCTCAACGACCAAGCAGCAGAAAGGCCAGCATCACTGGCTGAAAGCTCAAATGAGGTTTAAGGGTCGATTACAGCTCGAGTCACAATGCGACTCGAAGAGTGGACCCAAAAATCACAACACTCTTAGGAGCGTGACATCGATGCCATTGTCTCCAACCGGAACCTCCAAAAAGATCATAGGGTCGATTATATCTCGAATCGCAACACGACTCAGAGAATGGAGACCGGAGCCAAAAAATCGCCAAACGCCCAAGGGCATAGAATAAGAATCATTATCTCCAGCCCAAACAGGATCAATGGTAAGCCAAGCTCAAGACGGATCCCGACTCTGAGACTGAGTCCAAAGGAGATTCAAATATAAAATGCCAGAACACACGGCCCAACCAACACTATCGGCGGTCAAGACAAATCTCCAGGCCGCGCGCCCGCTAAATCGTTTTGGCCTAGGAGCACAAAGGGTCATCACCCTCCACCCATGCATGTGGGAAAGAGTTAGAAGGCCAATCAAGGCTTGAGCTATGACGCGGCTCGGGGACTAGTTCCAAAACCGGTCCACATGACCGAGAGCAACGATAGAAAAAAGATACAATAAGAATAACACTTTGAAATTCACCTTACATTGCATACGACAAAAACATTCTCCACATACAGGCACGCTTTCCGCGTGCTGGAGACCAAATTACAAAATAGTAGGAGCTATATTTTGTGCCAAGAAGCTACAACCCGTCAAGATCACCCTCTGCAATTCCCGCAAGGAGTGACCGAGCATCGCGCTCGTCCGCTCTTGCTTGAGCAAATTCCTCTGAGAGGTTAAAGCCTCTCGCTCCAACTTCCTCGAACACTTCTCTCTGGGATCGGCAGCGAACATAATCCTCGATCCTCTTCTCACGATCAAGGGCTTGCCTCAACTCGGATTGGGCATTAACGACCTCCTTTATGCAAATTACCATCTCATGATCTGCCCTGGTTTGGCTCAGCACCGCTTCCACCCGGGCATCAATTATCTCGCCCCTGACTTTCGAGAGGTCAAACTCCAGTTTCTCGATCATATCCGCTTGAACCTTGGCGTTACTTTGGGATAAGTTGTGCTGGGCCTCAAAGGCAGGAATCTTGGCTGAAGCACTCACCTCCTCCAAGGCTAGAGCCCACACTTGGCCCCTTAGCTCCTCGCAAGCGGCCTTGACACGGTTTACGTCACTTTAAGGTACTCCAAGGCCTCTGCCTTTTTCTGCAACTGATATGGCAAGAAGAAATTAGCCTCAAAATTGGAAAGATGCGAAGAATGCACTGCAGGAAGTTACCTGCTCCACCAAATAGCTCTCATAGTTTGAGCCCCGATATGCCTCATATCGCCAATGCTGTAGCTCAACTTCCTTCTTCTTGCAAAGAAGCCTAAGGGATTCTCCCTCATCCAGAATCCTATGGAACTTGGCCTTTTGATGAAAGAACTCAGACTTAAGCCTATCACATGCCTGCACAATAAAGATTCAATGAGAGGAGGAAAGTGCGGGATATGAGAAAGTTATGCACAAACTCACCACAAAGTAAAGACGACAGATCTCCTCCAGATCAGAACATGCTCCTGTTAATACTACTTCTGTGACCCTAGAAGAACCGGCCCCGGGCATAACGAGCTCGCTTAAAGGAGCCACCCACCGAGAAATAGGTGCCCCGGGGACAACTGACTCGGGCAATGCCCCGTCCTTAGAAATAAGAGCCCGACTGGCAACACTAAAGGCTCCTTCGTATGTGGGGTTCTAAACCCTCTTGTTGCTACCGTAGCTTGGCTCAGAAGCCAACAACCCCATCTCTTCTCCGGGAAAATGCTGTCTCGCCCCGAGGAGCCGCCCGATATCTACGAAAACAACATGTCCAACATAAATAAGATGGGAAAATGCCATCTCAAGTACATATCAATAGAAGAAAAGCAACATACACATGTACCTTGATGGTCTGCTCCCCACCTGATGTGAGACATATCTCGCCACCTGCGTTCATCGCAAGGCCAATGGGTTACCAGCTTCCGAACCCAGCCAGGCAAATCATGAACTTGGCCTAGCATCCACGAAGTTGCTGTAACAAGGAAAATAGCATTGATTACTTGGTCGATTTTCTCCATGAATGAAAACTAAAAAGGCGACAAAGCGCCTCACTTATGTGTATAATTCCACCCTTCGAGGAATGGCTGAAACTCCATAGGAATAATATCGGTCGTTTGGACTCGGCTGAACCAACTAGACCACTCTCGTTCTCCGCCTTCCTCATTGTGAACAATAAAGGGTGTGGGCGAGCGACCCCTCAAGTTTAGCAGCCCTCGATGGTGGAAAGGCCGATATAGCCTGATGAGATAGTCGAGTGTGAATTCAAGTTCGGCTTTCTTCATAAAGAATCTCATCATCAGCACCGTTCTCCAAAACGGCGGATGAATCTACGCCAGAGTAACCCGATACTTCAAGCAAAAATCGAGCATGACCTTATCAAAAGGGCCAAATGCAAAAGGGTATAGGTACACTCAAGAACCCATCAGCAAAGTCCGCGATGCCTTCACCAGGGGCAAACACCTGCAGTGTCTCCCCTTTGCTCCACCCACAGTATTACCTCGCCATCTCCAAGTGTTCCTCTCTTGTCAAAGATGCCGTTTCCAAAGAGAAATCCTTCGACTCTCCAGCACTGGGGACAACACTATCCGCCCTTTGCCGTACCAGTTTCGAGGTGGTCTCCATGACTATGGCTGAACTAAAAAAACAAAACAAAGAAGCACCAGCATTTTTCACACTCTAAAATATAGGGAGCCCTATGCCGAAGTAGGAGAGCGACCACCTAAAAATAGTGAAGTCTTGCAGATAAGCTGATGCCACCCCTCTTATATGCAAGAGGCAACGGTGAGTCGTCTGCTCAATGTAAGCTCCAAGAAGCTAATGGCCTCAGTACAAATAAATGGGTCGATGCCCAACCCAAGAAGCGCCCTCCAATAGACAACTAAGCTCGATGAGCTGCCTAAATTATCTCCATGACTCAAGACAGCTTTCCGCATTAGGAGCTCCTGCCCCCAAGAAACAGGGTCACGATGAGCTCCAAAGCACTAACACCAGATGCAAGGCATATGCCTGGGCGCGCAATTCCCTCTCTGGAGGAGTAAATCCAAAAAACTCCTATCTCCAAAGCTCCATGAGGTCCCGAAAAAGTGCCACAAATATAGGCAAACTCCATAAACGGAAGCCAACCTTACACTCCCTGAAAGAGTTATCCACTTCAAAATCAACAGGGCTCATCGAGCCACCCGAAGAAGACCTTTATTGAGGGTAGCATTCCCGAAGGCCCCGGAATTTAATGCATGATCTCCAAACAAACCAGCAGGCCCCGATAAGTCGAGCTTATCTGGTCGACCCTCCATCAATCCGAAGTGTGACAAAAAAGATCGAGGAAGAGCCTGGCCAACCAGCTGGAGACCAGAACAAGCTATCATGTCAGACTACGATGGCCCATAAATGAAAGAAGGCATTCAAAAACCCTAAACGGCATAAGAGCAAACAAACACCAAGAGGGGAGCAGAAGTCTATCTGATACGGCCTGAAGGGATCATCTACATTCAGATCAATAAGGGCTTCGGGGTACCCAAAGATGGCCTACATCCAGGGCAGTACCCCCGGAGGCCTTGGAACTCAACATAACTCAGGAGAGTCTTATGGCACCGATCTATTGGGCCGACCCAGAGATTGCCCCGAGAGACAACAATGTGACCAAAAGGAACCCATGTCGATTTATGAAAAATCTAGACAAACACTTACGTCCAAGTCAAGTATCTGCAATCATCAACACAAAAAGGTACATTCGAAGAGCCTCGAAGGGCATGAAGGCATAACAGAAGCTGAACAAATTCGAAAGCAAAGGTCAACAAAGTTCATTTCTCATTTATGAAGTATTCAATTACAAAGCCCCCGGAGGTTCATTACATACAAGGTACAAAGGCTTACAAGAATCTACGCCTAAATCTGAGAAGCGGAAGGATATACATATGATGAAACCTGGGCGCCCGGTCCGCCCTCAAGGGTTCATCTCTGGTATCAACATACCCGAACGCCCCACCCTCGAGCACATATCCTCGAGGGTGAATCCTTCGACCTCCACCTCCTATAGGTTCCCAGCTCGATCCCCTAAGTGATCTCCGTCGGGGAGGATGCAGGGAAGGAAAAGAAGGGATGCGGAGGAGGCAGAGAAAAGAGACATGGCCCGCTAAAGCCAAAGCTTAAAGATTCGATGAGCCCCCGCTTAACAGCTGGCGGTGCCACTTTATCCTTTGGGAAAGAAGAGCCCTAGGAATGAAGCACCATACCAGGACCGGGTAGGAGAGTGAGCAGCGGTGCATAATCTGAACAACCATCTAAGCAAAGGTGAAATCAACTCTCCATCCATCGCCATCTCGGCCGATGGTAGCAGCAAAAACCAACATACAAGTTTACATTCGATGAAGGTAGACGCCGATAGAAGGCTTCGACGCAGCCCGGTAGATCCCCTCCAAACAGCCTCAAGATAGAAAGCTACCATTATGATAATCAATGACTAAAGAAGATGATGGAAAGGAAGAAGCAAAACATATCAGTAAAGGTGTTGAGATGAAAATATGCAATACCACAAAACGTCCTCATTTATAGGGAGAATTGACTGACGGGTGTAATTACTACGTCCTTGAAAAAATGAACCAACAACGACGCTTTTGCCTCAAGGAGCGAAAATGATAGGACACCGAGCAAGGATCTATAAGACATGCCAACGATTACGAAGGATTGCACCGCGATCTAAATAACCATTATAGCATCACCAAAGGGAGCTCGAGGAGTCGAGTGTCAGAATCATTTCCCATCACTTTGTCATGAGAAACGAAGAGACTATCCATACGTGGTAGAAATCAGAAGACTTGACTTTTGGTATCATGACAATTTTTGAAACCTTCCTCGAGACCCTGAGGATGGAAGGTCATGATTGAGTTCTTGGCCTCAAGGCTCATCGAGGACCAAATCAAAGGAAGCAGGTCCCGAGGCCAGAGTGAGAGAAGATGTCTCCGAAGCACAGGGCTATGCCTAACGGAGCCGGTCTATCTATAACCTATTGAGATGATGTGTGATAGGCCATCCCATCTTTCTAATTTTGTAAATGATATATACGTATTTTACTGAGTCCCCTCTCCTATATAAAGGGGACTCACCCTACCTTGTAAGGGACTGATGTTGCTCCACTTCTCCAATAAGCAATAATATCTCTTTCTCTCTTTCTTCTAAGTTATCAGTGTTCTTCGACCCCGAGGTTGCCCTAGCATTTTATTGTTCTTCATTTGTTCTTTTTCATTTAGCTCAAGATTGATGGTATAAAGCCTTTCATACACATACTTGTTAGTTATCCCCTTCATGATTACCCTCGATAAGTTTACCTTCGATAGGCTCGTGGTAGGATCGAGGCCTGGCCCCGAGGTACCTACTGGCTTGTTCTAAGCCCGGGAATGTCCCCTACTAGTTCGGTTATCATTTTGGCTAGCTCGATCTTTACTATTTTACTCCATGCCTAGCACCAATCACCCTTCCAAACTAGCTCGGGAATAGATCACGTATTTTTAGAATCCTATTTATAAGTTTAGTTGTTGTTACCATTTTCACGTTAAACAAAGATTGCCACGTGTTTCTACATTATTGTTCCACGCGTTATGCCATGTCAACAGTCTAATAATCCACATGTAGTTCTTTTTTACCACCACTATAGATAGTCCCCCCCCCCC
>MU675669.1:191472-205713 GCA_026770625.1 Nicotiana glauca
TGAATATTTGGGGAAGTGGAAAGTTTTTTATGACGGGAATTCTATGCCACCATTTTTTTGAATATAATCATATCCTTTTATAAAACTATGTGACGTTCATCACTTTCATTTAATGATCATTCCACGTGGATTTTATCAACTGGTCCTTCAGTTCTTCAACGTCTTTTAGGTGTTTTCCTGTAGCCGTATCAGTCATGAAGTGACGGTTCCATTATGATGTTTCATAATGACCTCAATAGTCGTGTCTTCTAATAAATACGTCACCCTTTTTTTTCCAATTTTCTAAAGACTTTCCTTCTTCATCTTCTTTTATTACTTCTTTTTGCATCTTTTCCTTGTGTTTCTTTGGTTAATCATGTCTTCCCCTGATCCTCGCAAAGTTTCCATTATCGATGAATTTACTTCCTCCAATGTACCTAATAGAAGTAGACGAGGCGGTAGGTTGTGTAGCCTTGGTTCTATTTCTAACTGTGGTTCCCCCACCCAAAGTAATACTACTTATCCGTCTTCTTCTAGACCTATAGCTTCTACAACCCCTCGATCTTCTTCAAAGGATAAAGATTCAACTGAAGCCCTAGTGAACCCATTGCTGATTAAATTGTCCCTCAAGAGCTACCTTTGTGGTTGATAGTGAATCCATGAAGAATCAAGTTTCTTCTATGGCTGCTTCCCTTGATCGTGTTGATCATTACCCAACTCTGATAACCACTGGTTTTCTCACTTTGGTTCAAAGAGAATGTAATTGGAAATCCTATTTCACGATTTTAGTTCCTGGTACACACTAAATAATTTCATACCAAACTGGCTATTCCTTCGTTTATACATATCGTTTTACCCTAAGTTTTAAACCTTCTATTGATCCGGTAATCATTGAGTTCCTTCAATATGTGTTTAGGACAGATTGGTCCTATTATTTGGATAGTTCTTGCATGACTCCGTTATTTGTCAAATTTGGCTTCTATACCTTTTACTTTTCGTCATCTACTCCATCTTTACTCCCCTAAACTATTTCGTGAAGACTTTTTCTCACTTGTGGCCAAAAGTAAGAGAGTATTAGTTAGCCTTGAGTATGATAGAGATTGAGACCGGTATGCTCTCTTCGTTACTTCTCCCACTAGTGCTTTAGCGGGTGAAAAAAATATGCCTTTCCTAGAAAAGTAGAAGTTTGCACGTAAGTATTTGCATATTATCTTTTTCCTTTATCAAAATTGATTCTCATATATTCTCATCCCTACTTTTTTAGCAACTATGGGAGTTTTTGAGGAAATCCCCAACTTCCGTGCTTGGGTAAGAAAGTTACAGTTTGTTGCTCCTATGAAGAGAAGATCTTAGAAGTATCTCTCTCTGAGATTTGGGTGGAAAGTTAAAACACACGGTACTTTTTCCCACTTAGTCTTCTTCTTTTTCTCTTTTGCTAACTTAAGTGTTTCTTACCATAACGCTTTTCTTTTTTTAGGATTTCCCATTTGTGGTGTTAGTCCCTGTGAGCACGTGATTTTTGCCTCACATGAATTACTCCAAAAGAATTCCCAAAATCGGATTTTTTCTTTAATTATTTGTTATTCTATGAATTATTGCATAACGTTTCTGATTGTTTGCATATTTTGTGTGTGCGTTTAATTTTATTAATTCATTAAAAAATACAAAAATGTATTGCATTTGCATTTAGGATTTATTTTTATATTGTTAGGTTAATTAGTTGTATTACAAAATTAAAAAAAATCACAAAAAATGATTCACTTTGCGTTTTTAACTTTTAACTTTTAATTTTGTGGTTTCTTTTAATTTAGGAATTAATTAATTATTATAAATATTATGATAAGTAATTAATTTAATTTGGGAAATTAATTTAGTTAATTTAGGATTTAAATTGATTTTGAAAAGAAAAGGAAGTTTGAAATTGAAATAGAAAAAGAAAAAGAAATAGGAAAAGAATTTTTTTTAGCCAAAGCCGCAACAACCCAAACATTTTGCCCATTACCCGTCCAAAACCAGCCCAAATTCGTCCTCTACCCGATCCGACCCCGTCCATAGACCAAACGACCCCGTTTCATGAGAGATTAATCATAGCCGTCGGATTTCAATCATCCAACGACTCTAATTAATTCCCCATTTTAATATACCTTAATCCCCCTAGACCTTCCCAAACCAGTCTCTCATTTCCTCCTATCATCGGAGACCAAAAACAAACCCTAGAACGCCGCCCTCAAATCCTCCGCCCTCTCCGGTGGCAGCATCGTTCCAATCAACCCCAAATCAATACCACACAACGGCCTTGACCCCCTCATACCTAATCCATCACTAGTTTCCCTCGAATCTGTCTAGAACTTGTCGAATCTTGAATCTGAGTTCAAGCCATAAAAGCCTAAAATCGAAACTGCACATGCAAGGCTAATACTTTGAATTCCCTGGGTGTGCAAGGCTGTTTTATCACAAAATAATGACGTTCGCTTGTTCTTGACCGAGAACAAGCGTTTGACATTATTTTGGGTTAATTCAGGATGCCAGCATCGACTTCGAGCCTAGTCGGTGAGTTCCCTTAATTTTTCTGTTCATTTTAAGTTTGTTCACCTTTTATTCTTCTTTTCTTTCTTCGGTATTCTTCCAAGTTGCTTTACCGTTCACAAGTCGTGTTGTTCTGTATCTTTAAGTGTCATCCCGGTTTCATGCTTTGGACGTATGAAAAATTAATTTCATAGGGGGTTTGTTACTTTGGTTTCAATACATAATTCATTAGGTTTGCATTCCTGTTTCTCTCTTAACTTCTGCCTGATAATCAATAAACTTAGGGTTTCATTTTATATTTTTTAATTAGTTCCCGAGCTTAATCACTAAAGATAGTCAGTGTAGTTCCTTATCTGCATTATTTCTTGTTGCAATGGCATTTTTCTGAGTTTATACTTATATGAGAAGGTCTAGGTCTGATTCAAGGATTCAATTGAATTTGTCGTGGTTTATTCGAATATGTTCTGGAAGTCTTTAATTGTATAGCATTTCTGAAACGTTTCATTTAGAGTTCTTGTAACAGACTTGTCACACCTCCTTTTTACACGCCTACCCCGAAGGATAATTGTATAAGGGATTTTTTCCATTTAAAGTGACATTATTCGAAATGAGATTGTTTATTTATTTTTAGAGTCGCCACTTGGGAAAGGACTGACTATTGGTGTCCCAAGTCACCGGTTTAACTTAAATCCCAAATCGAGAAAAATTGTCGACTTCCCATTTGGAGTCTGCGAACCAAAAATTCTGAATAAGGAATTCTGTTGACCCTAGGGAAGGTGTTAGGCACCCCCGGATCCCATGGTTCTAGCACGGTCGCTTAAATTATTATAATTGGCTAAAATATGATTTTTATACATGTTCAAACCTACAGTGCAATTTTAAGAGTATTTACCGCTTTTAATTAATTTTTAAGAAAGTGAACGTCATTTGAACAACGTGTTTTTAGATCACGTCACATGAAATGCACCCGAATCCTCGATACATTCTTATTTAATATTTTGAGATTTAGATTTGGGTTGCATGACATGCACACCCGTGTTAAAGAAGGTAAAATTATTTAAAGCGCGCCTAAAGTGACTAACGGGTTATTATCTTTGTGGAGGGCTGTGAAATTCGCTAAACGGCACGCCCCAAATTCTAAGTATTTTTAATTAAGCAAATAATGAGGGCCCCGCAAATTGTGGGTTTTGTTTGGCGATGCTCATCTCGTTTTTATTTAAAGGCCAATCTAAAGAAAACTAAGATTTTCTATTATTTTGTCTCTAAAAGGGCCCAATTAATTTGCATTTATAAATTCAAGTCTCGAATTCAAGTCCGAATTTAAACAAAAGGGAGGACCCTCTTAGTTTGAACCCGCTACCTAACTCGAAAACCCAACTTTGTATTGCAAATTAATTTCCCGTATTCCTAATGTAATTTTTTTTTAAAGGGTTTTGACTTATAACAATTTTTTGGGCCTTAGAGGTCTGACCCAATTTTGGTACACGAATCTGTCCAGACGTGGAGATTGGGCCTGCTGTGCTTCTTTAGAGATTGCTCAGCTTTTGGGCCTTGGGCACATGACTGGGCCCAATCATCCGTCGAACCATTATTTGACCAGTTAAATCCATACAATGAGCCCATCAACCAGTTTATAATACACAGTATATCACTTATTTGACCAAGGATTGCTAAATAAATATTCAAACCATCATTTATTAATCTAGGTATCAACAGTTAATTAACCTCACAACTACTTATCTCCTACGAATCCAAAAAAAAGATCTGGACACTTTTAAATAGGCGAAATTGAAATCCTGTTAATTAAACCTTTAAAGAGGCGGGCAACAAACAAATGACCAATCCTACTACTTGAAAATTTAATCTAACATGAAAATATGCCGCTGAAAATAATTATACTGCCTACTACTTGAAATACATTTCTCTAATTCTAAAGGTCTAATGCTTCAATCAATTACAAATTACTCTAAATTGGTACTATTAACAACATATTGGCATTTTGCTAAGCATTCACTGATTTATTTGACTAAGATACACTTCAAAGTCCTAAGTCAAACTAACATCAAATATATGTGTTATCATCAGAGTTCCATAGATCAAATTATACAGTCTCTGGTGTACAGTTCATAGTCCAAAGATATAATTGCAAAATGAAAATCAAAACTATTCGAGATTACAACAGGACCATCAGAACAATTGGCAATCACTTCATTTTATTTTAGCGTGTGATGTACATGGGAATAAGCTCAGAATGTGTACCTAGAATCAAAGTACAATAAGACGAAGTAGAATCAGTAGCAAATAGCAGCAACTCATATACAACCCAGCAAATAGCAGCAACTCGTATACAACCCAGCAAATAGTACCAGAATCAGTTCCAAAAATCCACTAAATAGACTTGAGTGAACCAAAGTGATTTGAAACCCAGGAAATGATTTTTGAACTTCAGCGAATAGAAACAACCCAAAACAACTTGAACTAAACCCAAAATGACTTGAAATTGAAGCTAGAAACAATAGGAAACTCAGATGAAAGTCACCGTGCAATCAAACTCAAATTTTAAGGCAACAGTATTTGTTTTTGGAATTTTTCTATTGGATTTTTGTATGTTTTTGGATTTTTGGTAGGAACTAAGATCTAAAGTGAAGGTTTCTACAGCTATATGATTTCAGATTTGAACCTCTTGACTGTTGAGGTTGAAATTTTTTAATTTCAGACTTGAGAAAGGGGATTTTTAGGGGAAATTTAAGGCTGGAAGGGACTTGGGGGATTTTCAGACCTCTAAAAAAACCTCTTAATGAAGGCATTGGGGCTGCCTTTTATAGGCAAGAAATGGGGCAGAATGTTCTAGAAGGGTTTTAAATTTCCCCCCTTTTTATTTTCAGAAATTACTTATTAATCCTAAAATTGTAGCTTGTTTCCCAAGTTACTGCATTAAGAATGCAGAAACTTACACTAAGGCCCCCTCTTAGAAGGCCCTAGGGTGTTCTAGCTTTGTTTTCTACCTTTGGAATGCCTATACTACCCTTACTTGAGTTCTAAAATTACCATGTCTTAACAAACCATCCCTTTTCCATGCCCAAATTACCCCTGACTACTCCCTAAAATTACTGACCAAACCAAACCCCTTTTGCCTTAATTAAAAAAAACAACTTTGGTCAATTGAAATCTAAATTATTCAGCTATATCCAAACCTTAAGCCTAATTGAATTGCAAATGAATACTAAATTGAATGAACAATTAAAACTAAACTAAAACCAACTGAATCAAGGTAAACTAAAAGAAAATCCAACTAAACTAATAATTTGAACTAATTGCAATTAAGCTAACACTTAACAATTAAGCTAACCAAAACAGAAACAAAAATCAAAAATTAAACTAATAAGCACCAATTACTGCATAAGCTATTTACTTGAACAATTACTAATTTGAATCACCAAATTAAGCCAACAGAAAAAACTTAAAACAAGAAGCTAACAGCAAAAATTTAACCAATGCCTAAACTAATCAAAATTAAGCTAACATCTAAACATTTAAACTAATAGAATCGAATCATGATTAAACTAAAAACATAAGAAAATGTAAAGGGTTTACGGAGTTTAAAATAAATGATCCTAAATGAAGAACTGTAATTAATGAAAAAAATAAACAAACAAAACAAACAAAAATAAATTAAAATCGGAGGACTTACTAAAGTTTTGGACCCGGACCCTAGTGCCTTTCCAATTTCGACCACGACGTGACATTAATCAACCATTCTTGTCAAGAATGGTTGAATATCATCAAATCGTGGTGAAGTCGTGTCCAAATCAGAGAAGGAAATGACCTTGCTCAAACTTCAAACTAAAAAAAAAATAGATTCGAGAGGCTTGGGGAATATTCGGAGGTTAAAACCCATGGATTCGTGATGAGGGAGGTATGGGGGTTATCTGGCATCAATTCGGGGAAGTTTGGATGAACTAGGGTTTTGCCGTAAAACTTCAATTTAATATTCGAGGGGTTCCAGTCAGATTCGAGGGACGGGGCTTTGGGGGTTTGATAGAGGAGGCTACGGCGGTCCTACGGTGTTAATTTGAGGGTGAACGGAGAAGGTTGAGTTTTGGCCGAAAAATTTTGGTTGAATATTCGACGAGTTTGGTTGGGGTTTGAGGGAAATGGGTTGTGGATTCGTAACGAGGAGGAGGAGATGAACAAGGAGTGTAATTTTGAGGTGATTTAGGTCTTCGCCGCCGCCGGCAGCGGACGGCGGCGGACGGCGGCGGACGGCGGAGGCGGTGGTGGGCTGTCGGTGTTATAGGGCGTGGCTGTACGAGGATAATGGAAAATGTTTTAGGATTTGGAATTTTTTTAGGACACTTTTATTAGAAAAAATTAGCATCAGCGTGGGCCGTTGGATGAGGGTAATGGACAGTAGAGATTAACTGTAGCCAAAACGACGTCATTTTGCTGAAGGGAGGCTGGACCGGGTAAGGGTGTGGGTTTAGGCTGATTTTGGTCCGAGTTGTGAAGGATTTTTGGTGATTTTTGGTTTGGGCTGCACGAAATTGGCCCAAACATTTGCCAACCCATGCTTTTTATTTCATATTTGATTTGCTTTCTTCTTCTCTTTTATTTTGTGCTTCACTTATTTATTATTTTTCCTTGAGTTTTCTAATTTTATTAAATGTAACGTCAAACTAAAGACCCAAATTAAATCTAAGATCATACTAATTAACTGATTCCTAATTCAAAAATGTAAAGTGTAAAATTTAAAATTGTGAATTGTTATTTTTCTCTTGCTTTAATAATATTAATTGACTAAAAATATAAAATCGAATTCTAAATGCATATGTACTATTTTGTATTTTTTATGAATTATAGCAACTAAAATGCACACAAAAATACAAATAGGACACAAAATCATACAATTAATTCCTAAAAATTTCAAATAATAAAAGAAAAATTTTAATTCTAATGAATTTATAGGAGTAATTTAAACGTGGCAAAAATTACGTGCTCACAAGACTAATTCTTTATGAACTAATATGACTCACCAGTTGTTAGATGCCATCTTAATTTTTAACGATTCATTTTGCTTTCAATCCATCTGAAGGTATTAACTCATTTGTTATCTGTTTGTTATGTGTGTAAGTAGTCAGAACTTTAGGGGGATGTTAAATAACAGAAGTTTTAAGGGTAGTATTGGGAATTGTTCAATAAAGGAAATTTTACCTAACTTTAAGAAGCTTCTAAAGCGATGGGGTTCAAAATGCACTATTGAATAATTTAAAGAAATTGAATTGGGTGGAATCAAATAAAAAATTATTGAAGGGGTATTTGTAAATCAAAAGGGTATTTTTCTACTGCCTATTTAAACTAAAGAAATCATAGAGGATCAGGAGGAAAAAACAACAGAAATCAGATCCTACATAGCAAAAAAAGATATAGCAAGAACACAGAGAGAGGTAAGATATAGAGTTTAAGGGAGCTAAAAAAATGGAGGGCTGAGTCTAAGAAATACTGAAATTTATTGTCATTTGTGTGGGAATTAGCCCAGTTTCCTTCTTAGTTCCATTATCTGAAAGTTACAAAGGATTTTTGGTGTTAGGTTTTTGAGTAAAAGTTGGTTTTCAAGTCTGTTTGGTTGCTTGTTTATTGAATCAAGTCTGCTGCTGCGGTTTGCTCCTTCTTAACCTCATATTTTCTTTGTTTATTTGCTGTAACAAGTGCATATATTGAACCTCATTTGGTATGGATCATGAAAGATTTGATGTCATTATTTGAGTAGGAAGCTTTGGTTTATGTGTCTTATCAGATTCATCTTTTCATAGTTTGAATTCATCTAAGTCTGTATTTTAAGTTTTTCTCAATGTATAATCCACTCCTTTTATGTTATTAGATACCATGTTATTGGATTAATTGTGAGATGTAAACTTAGATACTTATTCCAATCCAGTAGTTTGAGGTGTTGAGGTTACTGGGGCATGTTTTGGAATATGAACTTTTGGGAATTATGGTGTTAAAGGGTTTAATTGATACATACATGCTTAGATCTGTTTCAGTCAAGTTTGAAGTTAGTGTGTGCTTTATTCATTTATGCCTTGTGCTTACTGAAATGACAAGCATATGTTAGAATATAAAACTTTCAATTGAAATCTATTGTGTGTGTTGACTGTTAGACGTGCTGTAGTATGAGGCCAATTTTGCATTGACATCTTCTGTCCAGATCTATTTAAAACTGTAAAAGTCGGCAAAATCAGTCTACAATAGATATCTGTGCTGAGTTTGGATCATGTCTTAAAAAGGTGGGAAGTGCTTGTGTTTTAAGTTGCTTCTGGAAATCCATTTGAAGTCTCAATCTATTATTCGTAAGGTTTATCATAAGATATGTTTGATAAAAAATTAAAGGGGGTTGCGAGGTTATTACTGTGCAGTATATAAAACTTGGATCTAACATATTTACAGAACAAATGTCTAGCATATATATGGTTCTCGAACTGCAGTTTAACAGAGCAGATCTTGTGTTAGTATGGTTTGACAGATGGTTTATTAGTTGAATTTCATATTGTAGCATTATTAGCTTTAATATGCCATTGTTGGATAGTATATGAAGCTATTTCGTGTGAGAGATGATCACTTATGGCCTCAATATGGCTTTGACTCTCGCGCGTACTTGCTAATTGTTAGATGAGTCAATTCATGCTCATATAGGATCTGTCTGGAGTGCTGACGAGTTTCAGCAGTTTTTTGGAGTTCATTTGCTTTCAATTGCTTTCAACAAAGTCTCCCTGTACAAAGGCATAAAATGCATGAGTTCTATAATTTGTTTCATGATTGTTTGTTTCGACTGGTGGTAATAGGGACATGGATTTAGGTAATCATTTTTTTTTGTTGTGAATAGTTGAACTTTGGAATTGAAAAGTTATCATTGATGTGTCCTTGTTGCAATTTAGTTAGTTGATTGGCTTTTGGGAACGAAATTTCCATTGGGGAATTTAGCTCACTTTATAACTCATTGTAATCTTGGAGAGGGGCTTTAAACCAATTTTAGACGGTATTTTAATGAATTTTGCTTTAAAGTCTCAATGCTTTTTTGTTTGGTCCTCATGTCCTCCTGGATAAGCCCCTCGAATTTAGGCTGCTTTTTGGGCCCAATCTTTCTTTAAGAAAGGGATGTTTGCTGCGCCTGCCTTGCTGGCCTAAATCATCACAAGAGTTAATTTTCCGTTTCCTTATAATTGGGTTATTGACCGTCCAGAATAAGTTAAACCTCAATTCAGATTAGATATAATGTGTCTCTTATTATGTAGTGTTCTCCAATTAGAATCAAGGTGTGCCGTGCCAAATAAAATCTCAAATGCATGGCCCTATTTTAATTCATTTTTAATCCTTAGAAATCGAGGTGTGCTATTTAGTTGAATTTCTATGGCCCTCGCAAACTTGAAAGTGCGTAGTTGCTTTAGGCGCGCTATTTTAAAAATTAACTTTCTAAACTCGGGTGTGCATTTATGTGACCCAAATCCAAATCCCAACGATGTTAGGGGACCGCGAGTGTATTTATGTGATGTGGTTCAAGACGGATTTAAATAACGTTGATCTTCCTAAAAAAATAATTAAATAAAAGCGGTTATAAAGTTAAAATTGCACCATAGGCTAAAACATGTATTAAAATCAAGTAAATAGGCCAAGTATAATAGTTGAGCGACCGTGCTAGAACCACGGAACCCGGGAATGCCTAACACCTTCTCCCGGTTTAACAGAATTTCTTACCCGAATTTCTGTATTCACGGACTGCAAAACAGAGTCAATCTTTTCCTCAATTCGAGATTTGAACCGGTGACTTGGGACACCGTAACATTATCTCAAGTGGCGACTCTGAATTTAATAAATAAATAATCCCATTTCGATTGTCACTTTAAGTTGGAAAAAACTTCCTTATATCCTTCTCGGGGTGGAAAAAGGAGGTGTGACAGCTCTGGCGACTCCACTGGGGACAAGAACCCAGAATTTTTGGTTCAGGGTTCAAGAATTCGAGCTTGGAATATCTGTTATAGTTGGCTTTATTTATTATGTGATTCTTATTACATGTTTGGTCCTAATGTGCTAAATGTTGCTTTTTAACACTTTGATATTATCTGAACTGTATATAAACTGCTACGAAACCCTCTCTTCTATCTTCTGAGGAGTGCACGCTGGCATGACTTATTTCTATTAGTGTCATATCCCAATTTAGAATGAGGTTTGAACAAGTTGCAAAGCCGAATGATCTTTTGCTTACCGGTACCCTCCCCCTCCCTCGCGGCTTGAGTTATCCGCTCGGGTAAGCCAGGTCTAGAACAATACACTTAGGTTTTAAACCTAGAATAACAAAGCCTCATACCGGATCCCTAGTAGGAAATGCTTGTTTGCATCATGTGCATTTGACTTTGGGGACTCAATACAGTGGTTGGGTCCGTCTAGGATTGGTGTACCCAAAAAACAAAAGACCAACCTAATGCATTTTTATGTGCTACATGTGCATAGAATTTGTTTCGGATAGCATGTTGACCGGCTTCTAGATTGAGTGAGGAAAATCAAAAGAAAAACCAAGTTGAGGTATGAGGGATGATTTTACTCGTTTTTAAAATAATACCCAAAATTATTCCTTTTTTTTTAAAAAAAGAAGACTCCTTGAAAAAAATAGTAAAGAAGTTTCTTGAAAAAAATTTAGCCCGAAATGATTTTTTGTTTCTTTTTCTTTTCAGGTCACAACTGGCCGAACTACGCAGGTTTGATTCTCACTAGATCTGGATACATAAGCAACCCTCATCGGGTCCAGCCCTGCTTTTTGAAAAAAAAAGTGTTGTCATTTTGTTGTAAAGTGAGTCATGTCGTTCTCGTCTAAATAGCCGAATGTCTCAACGGGACGCCGGAAGGCTATTTTTGCAAGAATAGCCGCTGACTATGTTTTATTCATATTTTGGCCAATTAGCAAGCACAGCCTCAAAAACTTCCATTTTTGAAGTGTTGAAGGGATGTGTTTGCAAAAGTAGCCCCGACTTCTTGATTTTTGCAAAAGTCACCCTTTTATCAGTTTTTCAAAAGAGATTCACCTTTTAAACTAATCGCTTTAATTTAAATGTGTAGAATGAGCACGAGTCAAAATTTACCAATGAAGGTCATGTCTAAGATCTGCTAGATCTGCTCCTGTGGGGGAGGATTTGGGCGAAGAAGGACAAGATGTGTCTAGCCATTATTTGGGAGGGCTCACCGGATTGCTAAAGGTCAGGCCTAGAGGAGATATAGTAAAGGCCTTGTAACATTCTGGGATCCAGCTCACAACGTCATACATTTTTCATATTTTGAAATCACACTCACTTTGGAAGAGATAGCAGGTTATGTGGGAATTACTGAAAGGCTAAGGCATAAGTACCTGGTCGCCCCAAAGGCCGTTACACCTCATAAGTTTCTAGATTGGCTAAAAGTAAATAGGGGGGGTCCGATATGCAGATTTGGCAGAAAGGTTTTCCACTCTAGGCTTCATATACCAGAGGAATGGGCATGTAGGAGTATTTGACGATCCGAAAAGTGGAATTTATAGCAAAAGGTAACCAAGCAAATTGTGATGAGCATAGGTGTTTTGCTTTCGCCGTAGCCTTCTTGGGCCTCATGGTGTTTCTGCGAAAGGATAAGAATATCGATTTTCGATTAGCTGGAGTCGCCAATATATTGATTACCAATACCAAGAGCACTCTCTCCCCCAAGGTCATGTATGAAACATACCGAGCTCTCAGTACTTGTAAAGCTGGGGCAGATTTTTTTGAGGGTTGCAATTTGCTATTATAAATGTGGATGATTGAGCATCTGTGTCGCCGCCCTCAATACATGAATTATGGATCCACAGGAAAGGGCTGTATTAAAGAATTTGACACTAGGGTCTCAGGTTTCAAATTGCCAGAAGGGTTTGGAAATTGGGTATCTCACCTTTGCTTCATAACAACAAGACAAATAGAATGGACGCTAGGTTGGCTTCCTGTCGAAGAAATTGTGTATATGTTAGCAACTGGTCCTTACTTCCTCCAAATGGGTCTTCGAGGCATTCAGCCTTACGCTCCATATCGGGTGATGAGACAATTGGGAAGATGCCAGGTGACGCACCCAGATGAAGATCTCAGTGTTTATGCGGTCGAAGTCAGCTCTAACGACCAATTTCATGAGGAGACAGTTCGTCATATTTGGAATGAATGCCAGTATTTGACACCAAACACTCGAGTGCGTGACCTATCTAGAGGTGAGGTCTCACCCTCTTATACTGCTTGGTACAGAAAAAGGAACACAGCAATGGCCGAACCTGAATGTCACGACCCAATTTCCAAACCCAGTTGTGATGGCGCCTCTCGTGAAGACAAGGCTAGCCAGACCATCTCAGAACACCACTTAAAGCAGTTAATCTGTTATATAGCAGTTCGAAATTGAATTTATGATACTAATCAATACGAATACAGCCCAATACAGCTCGACCGAGGTGTCACAAGTCACGAGCATCTAGGAAGATCCTTATTACAATTTAAAATATATAATACATAGAGTAAAATCTGGGAAACAAGAAGGAGAAGAATCTCGGTGCCGCGAACGCCGACGGTCACCTTGCTTAGCTATGATAGCAATACCTTCAATCCGCTACTGACCCGCTACCGGGTGAAACAGTACCTGCAACTACACGCGAGGTGCAGGGAGTAAAGTGAGTACTTCCAACTCAGTGGTAATAAGAGAGAATAATAACTGAGTGATAAGAAAATACTTTAGAAAACCTCACGCTCAGATAAAAATCTCTTTTGAAAGTATGTCTTTTCAACAGTTGCAAAATAAGTTTCAACAAGTAGGAAACAGTCAGAAATCTGCCCCTTGGGCTCAGTATCAACCTCTCAGTGCAGTATCAGCCCCGCGGGCTCACTCCCAACTCACCAAGTACAACCTCAGCCATCTCGGGCTCAGCAGTCCCAACTCACCAAGCACAATATCAGCCCCATCGGGCTCAGCACTCCATAACAAGTAACACCAGAGTATCTGTTCAACAAGGCAAGTAATAGTATGTATGCCAATGATATATGAGTGCTAAATGTCATGCCACGTAGTACAAACAGGAGTACATGCATGAATGCAATGCAATGCATATGACAGCTACGGCGCGTAGCTTGATCCATGGGTACCCTGCGCTCACTGGGGGTGTGTACAGATTCCGGAGGGGCTCCTACAGCCCAAGCGCTATAATACTGCAGTGTGCAGTCCGATCCACATAACATATCACTGTGGCATGCAGTACGATCCACATAATATACTACTGCAGCGTGCAGTCCGATCCATGCAATATGCTACTGCAGCGTGCAGTCCGATCCATGCATGTATATGCATATGCACACATAACACTCGAGGCTTGGAAGCCTCCTCACATAACACTCGAGGCCTGAAAGCCTCCTCACATCACTCCTCATGCCCTCACATATGTCCCTCGGCCTCAATCAGTCCAAAAATAGTCGAAAAGCCTCTCGGGCATCAGTAAAACAATAATACTCAGCTCAAATGATAGTTCAAATTTCGTTTAAAGCTCCAAATTTGAGTAAAATATAGCTGAGTTCTTAAAACAGTGTAAATCATACGGACTGAGTTAAAATCATATTTCAAATAGTGAGGGAAACAGTGATGATAGTTCATAAAGAGTTCAAACAATCGGCAATAAGCCCCAAGTATGGCAATGAGCCCAAGTCATAATGATAACAA
>MU675673.1:15395-35825 GCA_026770625.1 Nicotiana glauca
TCCTACGAGGAGGAGCCGGTAGCTATTCTAGACCGGCAGGTTCGACAGTTGAGGTCGAAGAGTTTTCCTTCAGTGCATGTTCAGTGGAGATGTCAGCCTCCTGAGGCATCGACCTGGGATTTCGATTCCGATATGCGGAGCCATTACCCTCATCTATTTCCTGACTCAGGTACTTCTTTCTTTTATCCGTTCGAGGACGAACGGTTGTTTTAGAGGTGGAGAATGTGACGACCCAAAGGGTCATCACCGTATTTCTCCCTTTCTCGGCGCTTCTGAGGCCTTGGAAACCTCGATGGTGGTTACCTCGATTTGCGTGCGTAGTCCTGGCGCGAAGACGGAAAGTTTTTATGTTAAAATATGTGAATTATGTAAAACATTTGAAGAATTTTGATATTAATATTAATATAGTTGACTTTGGTCAACATTTTTGGTAAACGGACCCGGATCCGTGATTTGACGGTTCCGGAAGGTCCGTAGAAAAATATGGGACTCGGGCATGTGCCCGGAGACGAAATCCGAGGTCCAGAAACCCGGTAAAAGAATTTTTCTATTAAATTATTTTCTGAAATTATTAAGGAAAAATAGAAATGAAAATGAGTTAGAAAATATAGGTATCGGGCTCGTATTTTAGTTCGGACGCCCGGTACAGGTCTTAAATATGCGTTAAGCGCTTTTTGTGAAATTTGGTCAAAATCGGACGTCGTTTGACGTGTTTCGAACTATGAATTCCAAGTTTGAAAGTTTAAGAACTTTGAAATGAAAATCATGAGTTTTGAGGCTCGATTCTATGTAAACGATGTTATTTTGGTAATTTGATCGCACGAGTAAGTCCGTAGAATGTTTTTGAGGTTGTGTGCATATTTGGTTTGGAGCCCCGAGGGCTCGGATGAGTTTTGGATAGGTGTCGGATTGCATTTTCTCATGGTTGAAAATCTGGTTTTTCTGCTTCTGTGATCTTCGCAAATGCAAAGGGAGGAATCGCAATTGCGAGCTTGCAAATGCGAGCATTTATTCGCAATTGCGAAGTCTGGGAAGCTCGACCACTATCGCAAATGCGATGGTCTGGCTCGCAATTGCGAAAGTCCCCAGGCCTGCCTAGTTTCGCTAATGCGAGACTTTGGCCGCAAAAGCGGAACTGGGTAGTTCTCAAATGCGAGGTTTAGTGTCGCAAATGCGAAAACCCCTGGGCTGGCCATAGTTCGCAAATGCGAACTGAGTTCTCGCAATTCCCATATTTAGTCGGGGTTCGCAATTGCGAACCCCTGTTCGCAAATGCGACATCAGAGACCTGTATATTCATACTTAGATGAATTGAAGCTTCACTTTTCATATTTTCAAAACACAACATCCATTGGCGATTTTTCACGAACTTCCTCTTCTCCAAATCATTTGTAAGTCAACTTTTACTCAATTTCTTCAATCTTTAACATCATTTATCATGTTTTCATCTTAAAATCAAGGTTTTTCATGGTTAAAAATGGGGGTTTTGGGTAGAACCTAGGTTTTCTTAAAATTGGGGATTTGGACCTCAATTTGAGGTCCGATTTTAAAATAAATCACAGATATGAACTCGTGGGGTAATGGGTGACCGGGTTTTGGTTCAAACTTCGGGTTTTGACCACGTGGGCCCGGGGGCATTTTGGGAATTTTTGCGTAAAACTTTATCAAATTCATTTTTTTGCATTCAAGTTGATTCAATTAGCATTTGTTGATACATTCAAGTAATTTGTGACTAGATTCGAGCGGTTTTGTGGTGAATTTGAGGGTAAAGCTATTCCAAAGGCTTGAGTGGACTTTTGGAGCATTTGAGGTAAGTGTTTGATCTAACTTTGGCTCGAAGGAATAGGATTAGAGTGTTATAATTGCTATTTGCTAATTGATCGAGTGCGGTGTATAGGCATGGTGATAAGTATCTATATACCGGAGTCTAGCATGACCGTGGGTCCTTGTTTGTACTTGTTTTTGAGATAATTTGGAACTCTTCTAAGCTAATTAATGATAACTACATAATGTGAAGAGTTTAAGGATAAATCATGAAATATTAATACTTTGGAACGTTGGCTCGAATGATGAATACCATTGAGTAAGAGATGAGAGTATTGAAAGGAGTTGTGATTGATCCCTTACCGAGATTATTAAATATACTAAATATTTTCCCTTGTCAGGATGTGAAAGCTAATGATGTTGTTCCCTTGCCGGGGTTTAGTTGTTAATTGTGTTATTCCCTTGCCGGGACATTTTTTATTATTGTCTATTTTTCTCTCGCCCGTTTGGTTGTGACTGCTGTTTGGGTGAGGAAGAGTGTTAACGCACGAAGGTCATTCCGTGCTATATTTTGGTTGTTTATGCACGAAGGGACATTTCGTGCTCTGATTTGATTATATTTGCACGAAGGGTCATTCTGTGCCATGAAATGAGAGTCATGTGAGGAAAAGCACGAAGGGTGATGCCGTGCATTTTATTCATTTGCTTTGGGTGAGAACGAGAGTAAAAGCACGAAGGGTGATGCCGTGCAACTATTGAATTCTTATTCTTTGATAATTATTGTTGTGCCCTGTTTCTTAATTACGCTGATGAATTTTATATTCTAATTGTACTCCCACACAACATGTTTCCCTCCCTTTTTAACTGTTTAGTTCGATATTTCTTTTTCTTGTATTGTATACATGTATATAGGATTGTACATGTTGATTTTGGTAGTCCGATCTAGCCTCGTCACTACTTCGCCGGGGTTAGGCCAGGCACTTACCAGCACATGGGGTCGGTTGTGCTGATGCTACACTCTGTGCATTTCTTTGTGCACAGATCCAGGAGCAGCTTTTGGGCAGCAGCAGTAGGATTTCTATCTGGGAGCTATCTTCAGTCCAGGGACTCTCGAGGTAGCCTAGCTGACGTTCGCCGGCTGAAGTCCCTTTCCTTTATTTCAGTTTGTTTTCTTTGTACCGAAATAGACATATGTATTTTTCTTTCATTCAGACTTCTTTGTAGTATTCTATAGTAGTCCGTGAGCTAGTGACACTAGGTTTTGGGTAGTGATGTGTTTCAAACTTCCGCATTTTTATATTATTTTGTTAAACTTAAAGTCTTCCGCACTTATTTAATTATTGATAGAATATTATATTGTTGAGGTTGGATAGAGAATGTTTAATATTTGGCTGGCCTAGCTCCGTTAGTAGGCGCCATCACGACGCCCGATGGTGGGAAAAATCCGGGTCGTGACACTCGGCCTCTACCCCTGATAGTAGCTATAATTTGGGGCTCCAGCTCCTGATCAGATGCAGATGACGTACTTGTCCTTACAATGTGTGACAGGATAAGAGAAGAATGATTCAAACTTATGATAGAACAAAGGTGCACGATAGAGAAAGAAAGATATTGAAGTTTCGTAGAGCTTTATATCCTCTAGAAGATAAGTATAAATGTGTCTGTATCGATCCTCATAACTCTACTAAGCTTGCTCATGACTTGTGAGCCTATGCAACCTAGGGATCTGATACCAACTTATCACGATCTAAAATTCTAACCATGGGACCGTGATGGCACCTAATATTTACTTACTAGACAAGCCAACATTGCTAAATGATTAAAACTATTTAACAATTTCAAAAACACAATAATAAGAATTAAAGAGTGAAATATCATAAAATGTGTAAAAAAATTCATAACTATCGATGTCTAAGATTATTCCCAGAACTTGATGTCACATATGCATGAGCTGCTGGAATACAACAAACAAAGTCTAAAATAAAATATAAAACTGTCTAATACAAGATAAACAATAGAAAAGATAGGAAGGGGACTCCAAGGTCTGCAATCGCGAAGCATCTCTATCTCAAGTCTCCTAAAGAAGAAGGCCCTAGCAATCATCTCTGAACGTTGCTGTGACCAATACCGGGATCTGTAAAAAAAGTACAGAAGTGTAGTATGATTACAAACGATCTCATATACTCAGTAAGTATTGAGTCTAACCTCGATGAGGTAGTGAAGAGGCTATGACAAGACGCTCACTATAAAACTGTACGAATAATAACCAGAAAAACAACAACAATATAGAGAAACGGATAACTACACAACATAGGGAATAAAGAAAAAATTAACAGATGGCCCCAGAATAACATCACATCACCACCTCATCACACAATACAGTAATGGAACATACAACCAAGAATAACCTACATAACATCCTTTCCGTTGCGACGTGCAACCTGATCTACTATATCAATACCAATA
This sequence comes from Nicotiana glauca, assembly GCA_026770625.1. Lineage (NCBI taxonomy): Eukaryota > Viridiplantae > Streptophyta > Magnoliopsida > Solanales > Solanaceae > Nicotiana > Nicotiana glauca. The sequence goes on from MU675673.1 coordinate 19,626, forward strand.
TTGTTTCGGCTTGCAATCCGATACACATATATAATAATACTGTTACGGTCTGCAACCCGATTCACATATATAATAATACTGTTACGGCGTGCAATCGATCCACATATATAATAATAATATTACAGTGTGATACCCGATCCAATATATCAGTAACAACCAAATAAGCGAATCTCACAACATAACAAAAGAAGGGACCTAAAACGTATAATCCTCTAGGGAAATCTAAGGTAACACAATAGAGTGAAACATGAAACAAGTAAATGCAATAAGACAAGTAAAGGCATGAAATAGTAGAGCATCCATCTAATACATGCGAGAACATATAAGCAGTAAAGGCGAAAAATAAATAAAGGCATGAATAAATGGAAGCATGTAACAAATAAAGACATGTAACAAGTGAAGGAATGTATATAACAAGTAAAGACATGTATCAAGTAAAAGCATATAACAAATAAAAATATAGAATAAATAAAGACATGGTATAATTAAAGTCATACAATAAAGTAGTACACCCTGCATGCTTGAACTCATAAACAACGTATATACACCAATCACCTTTTATATATAGATCATATTGACCAAGAACAAGAAGGAAACAAGAACAACTTATCTAAAAATACTGTGTCGTGCTAAGCCACTGCCTTGGAAGTGATTTCGGCTCGACTAAGTGCAAATCATTAAGACAGGTCGTTCTCCAAGGTTCCACAATACCTCCGGACCCATGCACTCGTGTGACATGTACTTATCTTTTTAGGTCATTTGCTTTCACTTCTACTTTAATTATCAGTTCTCCTCCATCTCTTTTTTGGTCATTTGCTTTCGCTTCTACTTTAATTGTCAGTTCTCCTCCTTCGGTCTTTCTCATCTCTCTCTCTTACTATTTTCAATTTTACTATTCTGGTTTTACTTTAAGAAATTTTCAATTTTGGCTCGAGTTTTGCGTTGGCGATATTGTATTCCCACTGACAGGCAAAAGTTTATTCTTTGGGGATTTTCCGTCTTCTCCTCCAATTTCTTAGACGATATTGGTTGCAAGCCACTGCTAACTTTAGAATCTCTGATGCCTATTTTTGAATTATTTGTGCATTTCTGGTTTTGTTGGCGAAAAAATGCTCTCAAAGACAGCTGAAGAAATTTATGAAACGCCTTTCATCAAGGTATGTATTAAACGAATTGTACATTTTATCTTTAAAAAATTTCAATACCAGTTGATGCGTTTATATATAAATATTTTTTAGCATTATTGAGTGTCGCTTAATCTGTAGATGAAGAGAGTTTAGATTTCTTAAAGATTTACCCTTTAGTTGATCATTTATCCATATATTTTTTGCTAATATAATAGTGAAACAAATTCTGCTATTTGACGGCTTTGCATTCCTTAGCTACTTTGAAATTCTTTGGTATCTGAGGATTAGTGGGATATAGATTGTACTATTAGTAATTTTAGTGGAAGAATGCAGTAGAGATCACTTTCTACCTATCCCAACATAAATAATTGAATGATGAATGAAAACTCTACAAAGGTTACCTAAAAAAAACTTCAGCAACAGCAACAACAACACCAAGGCAAACGGATTAATTAAATAGGGAGAAAAAGATAGAGAAAGAAAGCATGATCTTTGTGGGATGACTTTTAACTGTTCTGCAAAAGAATTGAAATGCTGAATACAATTTCTGTCATGACCTGTGAATATTATATTCCCGAAATAGGATTACTGAACCAGGTAATCATCATAGCTTGATTCATGTTAACTCTATTCTTCTATTTTACTGATATTCTTTTTGACAATAAAAAGTTGTGAACTCGTTGGTTATAAAAAAAAAAAAAAAAAAAAAGGGTTGTGAACTCACTAATGGATAGTAAGTTTGTACCATTTATTTCAAAAAGTACTGACTACAGAGAAGGCTGAAAACTGGCTCTTTAACATTTGAATATATTAATATTTATTTGAGGTTAGCTATTTGTTCTTGTTGCTGCATTTGCTTCCACTAAAATCTCATGTAGGCTATTCTCAACTTTCTTCTTGTTATTTTGTATCTGAAGAAATTTAATTCTTTCATTTACAGATGCAAGTCCTGTCAGTTAATCATGTCCAAGAACAACTGGAAGATAGAATATTAATGGAGAGATTCTAACAACATATATGCAAGACCATCGATTTTATCTTAGGTAGAAAAGCAACATATATTTTCAATGAGTTGGATTTGAATTTTCAAGCAAGAGGCTGAAATTGATCTGCCTACTGTTTTCTTGATAAAAAAGAAAACTAAAAAGGTCAACCTACATTTTACCATATTTATATGTACTGTACTTCTGGCCTTTAATCGTAACTATTCAATATTTCATCTTTGTGATGTACTAATCTATTAGCTTCTTATCTTTTGTTTTGTTTGGTGATACAGGTGTAACATATATATTTTCTCTTCCTCCCTGTTTTTATTCAATATAAAAAAGGAGTACAAAATGCTCCTATAGAGGAGGAACATGCTCCAACCAATACCATCAAATTTTTTCACAAAAGGGAGATAAGGAGTGAGACATCTTCCTTATGCTGCAAAAAAGAAAATAAAAGAACATCAAAATTATATAGTCTAAGCAGTTGTCGACCCATGTTAACCTTCCCTTGGGAGATGTTGAAAGATTGTATACAGGTGATGGCGCTACAATATAAACCACAATTAGATAAATTGTCTGCCACTTTGTTACTTTCTCAGTGTGATTCACCTTTGTCTCATCAAATAGCTCTATCTTGCTTCTTATGTCTTTCACTTTATTTTGTAATCTCCAGGGTATACTAGATGTATTTGCTAACCACTGGACCAGCATCAGGGAGTCACTTTCTATTTCCAGTTTCTCTATATCAATGTCATGAATGGTCAATGCACCATTCAATTCCAGCTTTCTGCAGTATTGTTAGTCACTGTGCCTAGGGGTGTTGCATAAGCGGGATGAACAAGATGTGATTGAAAGGTTAGGTGAAGCAATATATTTTGCTGTTACAGGGGAGGATATGCCACTTTTGCTGAAGTTTTTAGCTCAGATAAAATACCAGAGGCGTACAACTGTAAATGTGGATTTGGATTTTTCAAGTGTACGTATCTTGGTTCTTGAACGTAAAACATCCCATCTCGCCTTCTCTGATTGTCTTGGTACTCATATGACTACATAACTGCAATGTAGTTTTGTCCACTTTTGTGCTTATTGTACATGAGAATGTCCTATCATTTACATAGAAGTCTTTTGGCTATGGTTATCTGTTTTAATTTCAATGGCAAATGCTGCCAGAAGTAAAGGAGGTTACTCCAAACTTATTGGTTATTTTGCAGGTTCCCTTTATTTGTCCTTCTTTTTTTTTAAAAGGATTAAGATCGATAAAATAATAGAAGTTACTACCTAAGCAAAGGTTAGGGGTATCAAAAGTATCAAACCAAATCTTAGTTGAAAATCAAGAGAGCAGAGAGGTCCCAACTTCATTCAAAAACTTGCTGCTAATAAAAGGCAAAGTCATGCAGCTCTTTGAAGGATTAAAATTACTGTACCATCACCTCATCTTATGGGTTAAATGACCACAATAGCAAGAACTGCAAGATAAAAAACCATCGCTGTCAAAATAAGGGTCGATAATACATTGAACTAAAGTAAGAATTTATACATATTCAATGAATTTCTTAAGACAAATATATGGTTTGGACTAAAGTCACTGGGTTTGGCCGAACTCGGTGTCAAAGCTCTAGCTCCGCCGCGTATGACATTTTTTTTTATATTTTATAGTTAAAAGGGATAAAATAATATTTTTATATAACCATCTTAACGTTTAACTTCGTAGCAAATATCCTTCATTTTGAGTAATCAAGTTCACCAATACCTTGACATAAGTCTCACTTAGGCCTTGCACAATTCCTTTCCATAGTTAGTTTGGCATATATAACAGCTCTGGGACGATTTTAAGCCACTACACTATATAATCACAATTGAACAAGTTAATGAAAAATAAAAAATTTAAAAAAAACAAAAGTAGATGAGAAGAAATTCTTTTTAATGTAAGAGAAGGTTATCGTTTTGCTTAAACTCTATTAGAGAATGTCAATCATGATGCAAAAGTAGTTGGCATCAAATTTTCTTATACTATTCTATGGGGTGCTCCTTTCTTATTTTTAAAAAAGAAGGATGGTTACATGCGTATGTTTATTGACTATCGCCAGTTGAACAAGGTGATAGTGAAGAATCGTTATCCTTTGCCTCGTAATGATGACATATTTGACCAGTTACAGGGTACTTGTGTGTTTTCTAAGATTGACTTGCGTTCAGGCTATCATCAGTTGAAGATTCGGGAGCCATACATCCCGAAGACTATTTTAAGGACTCGATATGGTCAATAAGAGTTCTTTGATATGTCATTTGGGCTGACTAAGGCCCCAAAAGCCTTCATGCATCTGATGCACAGTGTTTTTCGGCCATATCTTGACTCATTCGTGATTGTCTTTATTGATGACATTCTGGTATATTCCCGGAGTCGGGAAGATCACGGGAAGCACCTGAGGACAGTGCTCCAGACTTTGAGAGAAAAGAAACTATATGCTAAGTTCTTGAAATGTGAGTTTTGTTTGGATTCCATGGCGTTCTTGGGTCACGTGGTCTCGAGAGAGGTTATCCAGGTGGATCCAAAGAAAGTGGAGGCAGTGCAGATTTGGCCCAGACCATCCTTAGCTATAGTGATCCATAGTTTTCTTGGCTTTGCGGGTTATTACCGTCAATTTGTTCAGGGGTTTTCATATATTGCAGCACCTATGACTAGACTGACCTAGAAAGGTGCTCTGTTCCAGTGGACGGAAGAGTGTGAGCTTTTAGAAGCTCAAGACATCTTTGATTACAGCCCCACTATTGATATTGCCAATTGGTTCGGGGTCTTATACTATCTGTTGTGATGCCTCGAGGGTTGGCCTTGGAACGGTATTGATGTAGGACGATAGGGTGATTGCCTACGCGTCCAGATAGTTGAAGGTACATGAGAAGAATTATCCTGTCCATGATCTCGAGTTAGTTGCTATTGTTCACACCTTGAAGATCTAGCATCACTATTTATACAGTGTGCCTTGTGAGATTTATACTGATCACTAGAATTTACAGCACCTGTTCAAGCAGAAGGACCTTAATTTGCGCCAGAGGAGGTGGCTAGAGCTACTGAAGGACTATGATATCACTATTTTGTATCACCCGGGCAAGGCCAATGTAGTGGTCGATGCTTTGAGTCGCCAGGAGGAGAGTTTGGGGGTATTGGCTCATTTACCAGCAGCAGAGAGGCCCATGGAGATGGATGTTCAGGCCTTATCCAGCCAGTTTGTGAGGTTGGATCTTTCGGAGCCCAGCCGAGTTCTAGCTTGCGTGGTCTCTTGGTCTTCCTTGTTTGATCGTATCTGGGAGCGACAGTTTGATGACCCTCATTTGCTTGTCCTCAAGGACAAGGTTTTGCATGGCGATGCCTGATATGTGACTATTGGTGATGGCGGGGTATTGAGGATGCAGTGTCGGGTTTGTGTACCCAATGTTGATGGGCTTCGGAAGTTGATTCTAGAGGAGGCCCATAGTTCGCAGTATTCCATTCATCCGAGTTCCGCGAAGATGTATCAGGATTTGAGATAGCACTATTGGTGGAGGCAGATGAAGAAATATATATTTAGGTTTGTAGCTCGGTGCCTTAATTGTCAGCAGGTGAAGTATGAGCACCAGAGACCGGGTGGATTGCTTCAGCAGATATAGATTCCAGAGTGGAAGTGGGAGCGGATCACCACAGACTTCGTAGTTGGGCTCCCATGGACTTTGAGGAAGTTCGGTGCCATTTGGGTGATTGTGGATCGGCTGACCAAGTCCATGCATTTCATTCCTGTGAGTACTACCTATTCTTCAGAGCGGTTGGCGGAGATTTATATCTGGGAGATTGTTCATCTGTATGGTATTCCAGTTTCCATCATTTTAGATAGAGGTAATCAGTTCACATCGCGGTTCTGGAGACCCGTACATCGTGAGTTGGGTAATTGGGTGGATTTAAGAACAACATTTCACCCTCAGACAGACGGACAGTTCGAGCAAACTATTCAGATTCTTGAGGATATGCTTTGTGCGTGTGTGATTGAGTTTGGACGGTCTTGGGATCAGTTCTTGCCATTGGCGAAGTTTGCATACAACAACAGTTATTAGTCCAGCATTCAGATGGCACCGTATGAGGCTTTATATGGTAGGCGGTGTAGATCTCCGGTGGGTTGGTTCGAGCCGGGTGAGGCTAGATTATTGGGCACAGACTTGGTACAGGATGCTTTGGAGAAGGTTAAGGTGATTTAGGATAGACTCCGCACAGCCCAGTCCAGACAGAAGAGTTACACGGACTGGAAGGTTCGTGATGTTTCCTACATGGTTGGAGAGATGGTTTTGCTTCGAGTTTCTCCTATGAAGGGCATTATGAGATTTGGAAAGAAAGGGAAGTAGAGTTCGAGGATTATTGGCCTTTTTGAGATATTGAGGCGTGTTGGGAAGGTTGCTTATGAGCTTGCCTTACCTCCCATCTTGGCAGGAGTCCATCTGGTATTTCATGTTTCGATGCTCCGGAGGTATCACGGTGATCCATCACACGTGTTGGATTTCAGTTCAGTCCAGTTAGACAAGGATCTATCTTATGTTGAGTAGCCAGTGGCGATATTAGACAGGCAGATTCAAAAGCTGAGGTCAAAGAACATTGCATCCGTGAAGGTTCAGTGGTGGGGTTAGCCGGTTGAGGAGGCGATTTGGGAGACCGAGCAGCATATGCGCAGCCGTTACCCTCATCTTTTCACTACTTCAGGTATGCCTCTATGCTCGTTCAAGTACGAACGAATGTTTAAGTGTGGGAGGATGTAACGACTCAGCCGGTTGTTTTTAGAATTTACGCCCTGATCCCCTATTAACTGCTTCCCCCATGTTTGTTTCTGCTATTGTTAGTTGTCGGGAGGAATTATTTGGAGTTTCGGAGAGTTTAGGGACACTTAATCCCTAAATGAGAGCTTAAGTTTTGGAAATTTGACTGTAGTCAAAACAGTATGAAGACGGCCTCGAAATGGAATTCCGATGGTTCCGTTAGCTCCGTTGGGTTATTTCGAGTTTAGGAGCGTGTTCGGATTGTGTCTTGGAGGTCCGTAACTAATTTAGGCTTGAAACACCAAAACTTGAATTTTTAAAATTTTCGGTTCGATAGTGAGATTTTGATCCGAGGGTCGGAGTGGAATTCTGAAAGTTGGAGTAGCTCCGTAGTGTTGAATGTGACGTGTGTGCAAAATTTCAGGTCATTCGGACGAGGTTGGATAGACTTTTTGATCGAAAACGTATTTTGAGAGTTTTGAAGTTCTTAGGCTTGAATTCAATGCTAATTGGTTGATTTGATATTGTTTGAGGTGTTTTGAGGATTTGTATAAGTTTGTTCAGTAGTATTAGACTTGTTTGTATTTTTGGTTGAGGTCCCGGGGGCATCAGAGTGATTTTGGATGGTTGACAGAAAGATTGAAAAACTTGAGTTGCAGCTGAAGTTTTGGACTACTGTCATAACCGCATCTGCAGTTGAGAGGCGGTAGGTGCGGCGCTCGTAGGTGCGGAATTAAGCCACAGATGCGGCCACGTAAGGGAAGGCCAACTTCCGCAGGTGCAGTAGCTTGAGCGCAGGTGCGGAGGAAGAAGCGTAGGTGCAGCCCAAGGGAACTTAAGGGGAAATCGCAGAAGCGGTCTCACATATACGCAAATTTGACCGCAGATGTGAAATCCCTGGGCAAAAAAGGGACAGAATCGAGGGTTTGTTCAAAACTTGGAAAAATTAATTTGGAGCTCGGGATAGGGCGATTTTAGGAGGTTTTTGAAGAGGAAATCAGTGGGTAATGATTCCTTGTTCCTTTCTAGTTGTATCCCTTTAAACTTATCTTAGTTTTGTCATTTAAATATTAGAGATGAAAAATTGGGAAAAGGGGGAAGAAAGTTCTTAGACCTAGAATTCGAATTTTGTTTGGGAGTTTGACCTTGGATTTGGATAATTTTGGTATGCATGAACTCGTGAGAGTATGAGAATTCTAAAATTTTAAATTTTACCTAATTTCGAGACGTGGGCTCGGAGGTTGTTTTGGTCATTTTACCTAATTTCGCGTATTAGCTTAGAATTTATTTGTAGAATCAGTTACTTGAAGTGTTATTTATATTGTGCAATTAAATTAAATAGATTTGGGCCATTTGAAGTCGAGTACTCGTGGCAAGAACGTGGTTTCGGGTTAATTTTTAAGCCGGTTCGAGGTAAGTGGCTTGTCTAACCTTTTGTGGGGGAAACTCCCCTTAGGATTTGGTTTGTTGATAATTGAAATGCCTTGTACGTGAGGTGACGAGTGCGTACTTGTGCTAATTGTTGAAAATCCATTTTCTTTAAGTAACTATTAATGTGATCTCCTTTCTCATGTTCATACCGTGTGTAGTTTAAGCTTGCTATTAGCCTAGGAAAGCATGTTTAGTTGACTTAATTGTTTTACTTGCTCAATCGCCTTAGTTGGATTATGTGCAGCATGCTAGGCTAGAAATACATGTTTTTACTTGGTATGGAAATTTGAATTGAATTAAGTATTCTTTTGTGTTGCAACTGTGTGTTTACTTTGGGATGACGGGACGGCATTCCAGGAGATCCCCCTGCACATTTACATTGGAACTACGGGATTGCACTCGGTAGAGTCCTCCAATACTGAGTATTTACATTTGGAACTACGGATCGACATTCCTGGAGATCCCCTCGCATTATGAGTTGGACTACGGGACGGTATCCTGGGAGATCCATTGGATATTTATATTTGGGACTACATGAGGGTATCCTGGGAGATCCCTGGTTGTTATCTTTGTGTTGAGTTGTATTTCATTTCTGTGTTTATTTGGCCTCTGTAGTAGCCGTAGATGTTCTTTCTATCCTGTGTTACTTTTACTGTTGTACTTACTTATACTGTTTTGCTCTATGTTGTTGAACCTTCTATTTTATTTAACCTCAGTAGGACCCTGACCTTCCTCGTCACTACCCAACCGAGGTTAGGCTTGACACTTACTGAGTACCGCTATGGTGTACTCATGCCCTTTCTGCACATATTTTTCATGTGTAGATCCAGGTACTTCTACTCAGTCTTACCATCCTTGAGGCGGGGCGCTTTTGTAGTGACTTCGAGGTATATCTGCTGCGTCCGCAGACCGAGGAGTCCGTTTTTATCTTTCTGTAATAGTATAGCCCTTCAATATTTTCCGTTTGTTAGACATTTATGGAGTTAGAGCTTCTTAAGTATTTCTTAGTTTGTGATTCATGGGGTTTCGGATTTTGGGAAGTGTTAGGTTGAGATTCTTATATTATTATATCCCAGGTGGCATCTCAAACACTATTTCATTTTGTTACTTCGGTTTTATATTATTTTCTTTCAGCAAATTATTTCTATTGCGTATTTGTTAGGCTTACCTAGTTGTAGAGACTAGGTACCGTCACGATAGTTCACGAAGTGCGAACTGGGTCGTGACATAAACTCAAACTTCTGGCTCCGTTGAAAATTGTTTGACTACATCCTACAATGAAAGCAAACCAAATGCCTCGTCCCTTTAGCGCAGCACTTTTGTCTTCGTAGCTGTAACACGGTCTACTTTCTTGGGACCAAAAGGAAATTACTTTGACCAATGATCACCAAATATAAATTGCTTTATACTTTCTTTCTTAACGTCAACAACAATACCTCTAGCTTGATAAGACAAAATCCCCCTTAAATAAGCATTAATATAGGGCAATATTCATTATATTGTTCATTTGTTTCAATCTTTCTTCATCGTATTTTCTTTTATCATGACTTTCACTCATTCTTGATCAAATGAGAACCAAATTAAATGGTTGAAAAATTAATTACACTTAATTAAATATGACTGGAAAAGCTACACTTGTGAAGGACATTGTTGCCACTATATATATTTCGAATCATGTATTGCAATTGTACTCACTCCCAAAGCCTGTCACAAATAGCATTGATAAAATTCAAAGAAATTTTATAATATATGGGAATTCTATTGTTAACAAGAAAAAGTGTTTCCTCCTAATTCCTATATTGTGATATTATTACCAAGTCTAAAAATGAGGGAGGACTAGGCTTATATAAGAGACCCTAATGGAAAAATAATTCCTTGGTGGCATTTTTGGCCTGGAGGCTAAACATTACTTGCTAATACCAACAAAACCTAGCTTCTCAAGAATTAACAAAGCAGGAAGTTTATCGCCTCCATGTTTGTTGGAATTTTTGTTAATTAAAACAAAAGATGTGTGAATGGAAAATGATGGGGGAGGGTGGAAATGAATGAAAATGAAATTTTGAATTAGTCCTTTTTACTAAGGAACTTTGTCCCTCATTGGATAGGAAGAGAAAATTCTTGTGCTTTATATATAGAAGCACTTCTTCTAGATCTTACAGAGAGTTGATACCACACAAGAAAATTCTGGCCTCGGAATTTTTCTGTTTTGTTTTCTTAAACTAACGTTTTTCTAGTTTTGGTTTTGAATATAGAGTGGTAACAATGTTTTCAGAGACGAATTCTTGATTTGGAGTTTATAAGTTTTTATGGCGACTTTAAGTTAATATACAATAATCATTGGATTCCAATCAAATATATATTTATAGATATTTAGATGTGGATTTTGGATCCATGTTCGAAAAACATCAGAAGGGGCTGGAAGTTAAATTTGACAAGAAGGATCTAATTAATATATCGTCGGAGATGACACCGCAATTGGATAAACCACTCCCCACAATGATCGATGCATCTCCAGTAATAATTTGCAAGGTGTATGGTACGTACTGCCTCTGAAACAATATATTGAACACATTGCACCGAGTGCAAATTAATCTGCAACCAACTACTGGAAAATAATGTTCGGTACCCACCCATATTTACTGTTGGGACCAATATCATAATTTTTGAATGGACTAAAACTGAATGTACTTCAAAAATTTAACTCCTCTAGTATCCGGGATTTTACGACGACTATTAGTTGATTTGATTCTCTAAAATTTTGCCATGACAATAGCTTAAGAAGTAAACTACAATCAATATAATTATTACGAAAACACGTCATTCCGTTAACAAATACCGATGATAGTTCCCTACTTAGGAGAATAATATCATAGCAATATAGTTACAAATACTTAATTCTATATCATAAAACGAAACAACTATTCAAAAAAAAAAGAATGGTAAATGAAGAAAAGGGAAACTTGAAATTGAAAATATTCACTCTAAGCTCGTTTGGACATAAAATTTGATGGAAGATTTTTCCAAAAAAGAAATTACTTTTTTTTTAAATTAGCGTTTGTTTATAAAAATTTCAATTTTCACTTGAAGATGCATTTTGGAAATTTTTAAAATGTTGAAAAACTGCAAAAAGTTGTTTTTCAAAATTTTTACTCAAAACATTCACAAAACTTCAAAAACAACCCAAACTAAAAATTTTGTCCAAGCACAACTCTAAATTTCAAATACCATTTTCACTTGAAAAAAAAAAAATCACTATTTTTTCGATTTTTACAATTCTTATGCCAAACGCCTACTTAGAATTTCACTTTTTTTGGATCTTTGAAACTAAAAGATTGAACCCCCAAACAAAACATATGAAGAAAACACAAGAAAAGGGAAAGGGAAGCGGACAAAAAGAAAGAGAAAAGAAGAATTAAATCCCCAAGATAGGTAAAGAGTGAACCAAAAACCAGAAGAACGACTGGGAAAAACAGAAACAGAAAGGAAAATTATAGGTGATGGTATTTCAATTGATACAAAAAAGAAAAATTGTGCATAGAAATGAAATAAGAAGAAAAATAGAAATAGGGAAAAAAAAAAAAAAAAGCTTTCAAATTGAAAGGTATGATACGTTCGACCCTAGCCCTAGGGGATGCAAAGGGGCACAACTCAACCACTGCACCAAATGCGGTTTTGAGCATGGGTTCTGTAAGGGTCGGAATCAGGCCCCACGATAATTAACGGAGCTAATCTCGTCTTGAGCTAATTCATAATTGATAAGTGGTATGACAACTTATTAGTAACGTTATTTAACTCTTATTCGCTTCAATCAATGAGGGCACGGCCCATCCGCCCCCATGAGGGCGAAACCCCAACGTGGTCATGGCCACTTACTGCCAGCTCACGGAGCTCACAACTATAAATACCAAAAGAGTAAACCCTAGAGAAGAGGCTTCTTCTTCGCCACTATTCACCAGAGAGAGAGAGAGGAGACAAAAGATACCCATATTATGGGAAAGTGAAACACCATTGTAAGGCTCTGAACCTCTTTATGGAGAGGCAGACCAAACCAATATTATTAATAAAAGCTTTTAATGTTTCTCCTCCTAATTCTGAGTACTTATTATCGTTTTTTTTATTTGGTCTAATGGATTATTACGGTTAGCTATGATTTTTTCGTGATTTATTTACATTGTTTTACACTCATAAAGTATGCGATAACTTTTGAGCAAACAATTTGGCACCGTCTGTGGAGATTTCCTAGCGAAATCTCGTAGTTCTTCCCTGGACCAAAAGGAAAGAAACACCGGAAAAGGAGAAAAACAACCCAACTCAAACAAGCCAAAGCGGCATATCGGACAAGGGGAACCCGAAGATCTCAAATCAAGATCCAAGTCCTCTCTCTCTCTGATAGTGCAAACAAGAAGAAGAAGCCCCTCCTAAGGGAGGATCTCTGGAAGGCATCTCCCGCATCCCTGATACGGGCTCCGGCCGGGAACCGGCACGGAGATATCTCAAGCCGAGAGTCGCCTCAAGACAGCCTACATACCCCGATCGGGAAGACAACGTATAAGCTTCTCAAGGTCTCGAATCAAAACCGAGCTTCAGCACTCAATACCCACATCGTGGGACTCAGGCTATGCGCCTTCGCCATCAAAATTGACAAAGTTCAACAACAGTTGAACTGGGACTCAGGCTATGTGCCTTCGCCAACAAGTTCAACTATGGTTGAACCAAGACTCAGGCTATGTGGCTTCGCCATTGAATCAAGGTCGTGCGCCTTCGCCAGCAAGTTCAACTACAGTTAAACTGGGACTCAGGCTATGCGCCTTCGCCATTGAATCAAGGCTATGTGCCTTCGCAAATAAGTTCAACTATGGTTGAACCAAGACTCGGGCTATGTGCCTTCGACAACAAGTTCAACAACAGTTGAACTGGGATTCAGGCTATTTGCCTTCGCCAACAAGTTCAACTATGGTTGAACCAAGACACAGGCTATGTGCCTTCGCCAACAAGTTCAACTATGGTTGAACCAAGAATCAAGGTCATGCGCCTTCGCCAGCAAGTTCAACTACAGTTGAAGTGGGACTCAGGCTATGCGCCTTTGCCATTGAATCAAGGTTATATGCCTTCGCTAACAAGTTCAACTATGGTTGAACCAAGACTCAGGCTATGTGCCTTCGCCAACAAGTTCAACAACAGTTGAACTGGGATTCAGGCTAAGTGCCTTCAATAATAAGTTCAACTATAGTTGAACCAAGACTCAGACTATGTGCCTTCGCCAACAAGTTCAACTATAGTTGAACCAAGAATCAAGGTCGTGCGCCTTCCCCAGCAAGTTCAACTACAGTCGAATAAGTTCAACTACGGTTGAACCAAGACTCAGGCTATGCGCCTTCACCATCAAAATTGACAAAGTTCAACAATAGTTGAACTGGGACTCAGGCTTTGTGTCTTCGCCATTGAATCAAGGCCGTGCGCCTTCGCCTGCAAGTTCAACTACAGTTGAACTGGGACTCAAGCTATGCACCTTCTCCATTGAATCAAGGCCGTGCGCCTTCTCCAGCAAGTTCAACTACAGTTGAACTGGGACTCAGGCTATGCGCCTTCGCCATTGAATCAAGGCTATGTGCCTTCCCTTCGCCAACAAGTTCAACTATGGTTGAACCAAGACTCAACGCCAACAAATTCAACTGTGGTTGAACCAAGAATCAAGGCCATGCGCCTTCGCCAGCAAGTTCAACTACAGTTGAACTGGGACTCAGGCTATGCGCCTTCGCCATTGAATCAAGGCTATGTGCCTTCGCCAACAAGTTCAACTATGGTTAAACCAAGACTCAGGCTATGTGCCTTCGCCAACAAGTTCAACAACAGTTGAACTGAGATTTAGGCTATGTGCCTTCGCCAACAAGTTCAACTATGGTTGAACCAAGACTTAGGCTATGTGCCTTCGCCAACAAGTTCAACTATGGTTGAACCAAGAATCAAGGCCGTGCGCCTTCGCCAGCAAGTTCAACTACAATCGAATTGGGACTCAGGCTGTACGCCTTCGCCATTAAGTTCAACTACAGTTGAACCAAGACTCAGGCTATGCGCCTTCGCCATTAAAATTGACAAAGTTCAACAACAGTTGAACTGGGACTCAGGCTATATGTCTTCGCCATTGAATCAAGGTCGTGCGCCTTCGCCATCAAGTTTAACTACAATTGAACAGGGACTCAGGCTATGCGCCTTCACCATTGAATCAAGGTCGTGCGCCTTCGCCAGCAAGTTCAACTTTAGTTGAACTGGGACTCAGGCTATGCGCCTTCGCCATTGAATCAAGGCTATGTGCCTTCGCCAACAAGTTCAACTATGGTTGAACCAAGACTCAGGCTATGTGCTTTCGACAACAAGTTCAACTATGGTTTAACCAAGACTCAGGCTATGTGCCTTCACCAACAAGTTCAACTATGGTTGAACCAAGAATCAAGGCCATGCGCCTTCGCCAGCAAGTTCAACTACAGTTGAACTGGGACTCAGGCTATGCACCTTCGCTATTGAATCAAGGCTATGTGCCTTCGCCAACAAGTTCAACTATGGTTGAACCAAGACTCAGGCTATGTGCCTTTGCCAACAAGTTCAATAACAGTTGAACTGGGATTCAGGTTATGTGCCTTCGCCAACAAGTTCAACTATGGTTGAACCAAGACTCAAGCTATGTGCCTTCGCCAACAAGTTCAACTATGGTTGAACCAAGACTCAGGCTATGTGCCTTCGCCAACAAGTTCAACTATGGTTGAACCAAGACTCAGGCTATGTGCCTTCGCCAACAAGTTCAACTATGGTTGAACCAATAATCAAGGCTGTGCGCCTTCGCCAGCAAATTCAACTACAGTCGAAGTAGGACTCAGGCTATGCGCCTTCGCGAGTAAGTTCAACTACGGTTGAACCAAGACTCAGTCTATGCGCCTTCGCCATCAAAATTGACAAAGTTCAACAACAGTTGAACTGGGACACAGGCTATATGTCTTCGCCATTGAATCAAGGTCGTGCGCCTTCGCCAGCAAGTTCAACTACAGTTGAACTGGGACTCAGGCTATGCACCTTTGCCATTGAATCAAGGCCGTACGCCTTCGCCAGCAAGTTCAACTACAGTTGAACTGGGACTCAGGCTATGCGCCTTCGACATTGAATCAAGGCTATGTGCCATCGCCAACAAGTTCAACTATGGTCGAACCAAGACTCAGGCTATGTGCCTTCGCCAACAAGTTCAACTATGGTTGAACCAAGACTCAGGCTATGTGCCTTCGCCATCAAAATTGACAAAGTTCAACAACAGTTGAACTGGAATTCAGGCTATGTGCCTTCACCATTGAATCAAGGTCGTGCGCCTTCGCCAGCAAGTTCAACTATAGTTGAACTGGGACTCAGGCTATGCACCTTCGCCATTGAATCAAGGCTGTGTGCCTTCGCCAACAAGTTCAACTATGGTTGAACCAAGACTCAGGCTATGTGCCTTCACTAACAAGTTTAACAACAGTTTAACTGGGATTCAGGTTATGTGCCTTCGCCAACAAGTTCAACTATGGTTGAACCAAGACTCAGGCTATGTGCCTTCGCCAACAAGTTTAACAACAGTTAAACCGGGACTCAGGCTATGTGCCTTCGCCAGCAAGTTCAACTATGGTTGAACCAAGACTCAGGCTATGTGCCTTCGCCAACAAGTTCAACAACAGTCGAACTGGGATTCAGGCTATGCGCCTTCGCCAGTAAGTTCAACTACGGTTGAACCAAGACTCAGGCTATGCGCCTTCACCATCAAAATTGACAAATTTCAACAACAGTTGAACTGGGACTCAGGCTATGTGCCTTCGCCAACAAGTTCAACTATGGTTGAACCAAGACTCAGGCTATATGCCTTC